>NW_020769637.1:110017-126585 GCF_900518735.1 Pseudonaja textilis
CATACAGGGGAGAAGCCATATAGATGCACCGAATGTGGAAAGAGCTTCATTAAGAACTGTCAACTTATTCGCCATAGTAGGATTCATACCACGGACAAGCTATAAAAGTCCATCGAGTGTGGAAAGAGCTTTACCTGGAACAGTGAACTTACTTGCCATGGTAGGATTCATTCAGGGGAGAAGCCATATAAGGGCATTGGTGTGTGGCAAAGCTTTTATTAGAAACAGTTATCTTAACTCTCAGAAAAGGATCCACATGGGAAAAACATCAAGTGAGGAAAATGATTTACTAAGAGCAGAAAGTTATATCCCGTAGAAGGAGCCATACTGGAGAAGCCTTATAAATGCATGGAGTGTGGAAAGACATTTCTTGAAGCAATCATCTTAATTCCTATATCAACTTACCTTATAATTTAAGGTACTGTTCAAGTCAAGGGATGATGGATAGAAAAAAAGGGGGGGGCATTCTTTAAGAAAATATTTAAATGAAAACGTGTATTAACATTAGAAATATATAGACTGGTTAACATCTGTATGTACTGTGATAGCTTAATAGTGATTAAATATTTTAATACAAATAAATATGAAGAGTGAAATATGTATAAGAACTAAGTATTTAATTATGCATAAGAACTAAGAATTAATTGGAAAATTATAGAATGAATGATGGCATTGTTAACATGCCAAAATAATATGATTAGTAGTGAAATAATAAAATTAATGATAATAAGAAAGGAAGTTCTTTTTTAAGTCTGACCTTCACAAATGTCAGCCCCGGAGAGCTGAATTTACCAAGTGCAAGCAAACAATGGGCATGTGGTGTTTTAATTATGAAAAGTGGATGTTTACAGTTGTACTTGATCTTGTTATTTGATCTTTGCCACTTCTATTTCATGTGAATAAGGGGAAATTTCTTCTTCACATTTATCCCACTTCCATTTGATCACGGTAGAGAAAGCCTAAATCCCCAATAAAAGATCAATAAAAATTTAAACATAGGGTTGTAAACAAAGCCACAAAATGGTCCACATGGGAAAAGTGTTATAAATGCATTGAGTTTAGAAAGAAGAACAGAAAAAACTAAGAAGAGAAACCTTATATCCCACAGAAGGATCCACACGGGAGAGGCGATATAAGTACATGGAATGTGGAAAGAACTTTTCTTGGAGCAATCATGTTAATTCCTATAACAGGGTTCAACATCTTTGACATTTGGGGGGTGGGAAACTTTAGGAGGAACAATGACTGAATTTTCTGTATACACATTGATTTGAAGAAGAATCCATGTAAATTGTAGACTTAGTTCAGGGGTCACGGTGTCATATGGCGTATCACGACTTTTCCCCCCTTCGCTAAACTGGGCGTGGAAAGTCATATAGATGCATGGAATATGCAAAGACCTTTTGGAGCAATCCTCTTAACTCCCATAACAAGATCCACATGGAAAAAGCCTTATAAATCTTTGACATTTGAAAAAAAAAAAAAAAGCTTCAGTAGGAACAATAACTGAATTTTCCATATACACATTCATTTGAATAAGAATCCATGTAAATTGTAGGCTTAGTTGTTGAAATATAAGTATTTTTTTACTTACATATACTTCATTAGGAAAGGATTGTTTTAAAGCCTGACCTTCAGAAATGTCAGCCCCGAAGAGCTGAATTGACCAACAGCATGCAAACAATGGGCATATGCTGTTTTAATTATGAAAAGTGGGTGTTTGAAATTAATGTTATTTGATCTTCACCACTTCTATTTCACCTGAATAAAAGAAAATATTTTTTTCCTCATTTATCCTACTTTTCATCGGATCATGATAAGAGAAGGCCCAAATCCCCAATTAAAAAATCAATGTTTGCTTTTTGAGAGCAGGCATCAGTTTAGTTAACAAATTATATAACTCCAGGCGTGTTATGGGACAAGCATAAATCTGGAAAGACTTGCAGAAATTATAGTTAAATATGAATTACAGAAATACATTTTATGGTAAGGAAGTTTTCTTTTGAATCATTATCGGCAATCATGGATCACGATACTCCATGCTACTCTGATTTGTAATCTTTGTTTAGATTTTGCCATGGTCATACCAATGTCATTCTTTATAGCAGCAATGTCAAACTGAAAGCACGCAGGCTGGAGCCTGTGATATGTCTAGATTTGGCCCATGGGGCTGCCCTGGTAATGGCAAGGGATCCAGCCCCCACCACTTTGGTCCCGGCCCATCCCAGCATGGCCAGGCACTCCGGGCATGCTGCGGAGAAGCCTGGAGGGGTGACACAACACCAAGGCAAGGCCAGCGACGAGAGGCATTGCAAAGCAAGACTGGGTGAGGAGAGGTGTGGTGAGGCAAGGTGTGTATAGGAGGTTGCCAACGCAGATAGAAGCCAGTGAGCATGCGGGGGCTGGTGGTGCCAGGCAACAGAAGAAGTTGGCATCGCTTGGCCTCTCCTTGCCCAGCTTTTGTCGCATTCCTCCTGATCTTGTCTCACAGCAGACAGTAGCAGCACTACCCTTAAGGAGGAAGTGTGGCTGGGTGTCCCCTCAGGGAAGTGGGGTGGGGCTGGACTGGAGGATCCCTGTGCCTGGTGAGCTCAAGAGCCAGCCATGGCCACCCAGGTATGCCCACCTCATAGTCTTATATGCAACTGGCCCTTTGAGGGCAACCATACTGATGTGGCCCCCAGTGAAATTAAGTTTGACACCCCTGTTTTAAAATCTCTAAAAAGTGTCCTGGTGTCCTGAGTTGAATTCCCTACTCAGCCCCCACATAAGACAGATTTTATTTTGTTTTGCCCAACATGCTGTTTCAGCTTTATATTTGTTTTTCAGTGTTTGCTTTCCTTTGTCTGTCTTTCGTCCTGATGTGGCGTCATTTCTCCCTCAATGAGACTTGTGAGGCAACATTTTTGGAACATCAGTTTCAGCTTTTTCTCCAGTTTGGAATCGGCTTTCTTCATTATTTATTTTTTTCCCTCATAAACTGCCACTCGGTCTTTCCAATCATTCTTAGGCACCCAGAGGCAAGAATTTGAGAAGGCAACCTCATATGTTGGATTAAAGAAATAAAAACCAATACAGATCTGTGTTTCCCCTCCTGGTCCTTGTCTTCTGACTGCCCGGCTGTTTCTGAGAAGATTTTGGTGCCCTTTTGAGGCCTTCTCCAATCTCTGCGGAGCCTTCAAACGGCTGTTTTTGAGGGAACCGAGTTCAAATCCTCCAGAGAGATTTATCTCCACAGAGGTTCCTGGAGAGGAAGATGGAAAAACTGGAGGTGCCGAAGCGTCTTTCTTAGACAGGGAGGCATTGAGAGGGACTTCTACCCCCACCAAAACTACTCCCATGCCCATCATCCCTGCCTTCCTCCTCCCCTCAGACGCCCTCCTCTCTGCGGGGAATCCTGCCAGTTCTGCGTAGAGTCCACCGGGGAGCGCTCAGCTTCAGGACAGAACTGAACATGCGCTAGTACCTGGCACGTGATTCCCGGGTCGTCAGTTGGAAGACGCTGGAGGTGCATCTAAGTCTTCATATTATTACCACCCCCACCCGCTTCGGGAGGCTGGGGCGGGGCCTTTGCAGAAGACCCAGAAGCTGCCGGGAAGCTTTGCAGGGATGCGGATCCAGACGAGACTCCCGAGTTCTGTGAGTTGCGGCTCTGCCAAAGCACAGGAGGCATGCATGGGGACGGGCCAAGTCTTCTTTTGGGGTCGGAGTCTGGGTCCCATGCTCCCCTGCCGCCCTTTCCCATGCAGAGGCAAGGCGGGAGACGGTGGAAGGAAAGGAGAGAAATGCGTTCTTTAGAAGGGAGGGGCCGTTTTCCCCACATTTCCTGGGGGAGCCACTGCATGGGGGAGGGGAGGCTGGCCCGAAGTTTTCCTGCTGGATCTGGGTGCAAGGATTGGGGTGCTGCTTCCCAGTCTTTCCGCACGACCGCAAAAGGGCTCTATCGGCAAACGAAGAAGAGAAACATGGCAAAAGTGGGGTTGATGTGCAGCATTCGCGCTGTATGCCCGATGACACCAATGGTTGTCAAAAGTTGGCAACTTTACATTCTGGGTGTTGAAATGAAAGCTTGAAAAACGCTGCATGGAGTTAAGAAGTGGGCGGATGTGTTTGTAAGAATTGGGTGAATCAGAAGATCATGTTAAATTGTATGTGGATTGTTCAGTTGGGTGTTAGTGCTATATGTATTGGATGATGGCGTGTTAATTCAGGCTTCTCAAGTTCTCAAAGGGATTCGGGCCAGATGGGCTTCTGTTGCTTTTATTATATATTCAGATATTGATTTATTTACTTAATAAATGGGTTTATATAGCACTCGGCTCAATTTTTGTTTGTGACCTGCGACACTCGTGATTTAAAGAGTCTGTCTTCATTCACAATAAGTTGAAATCAGTTGAGTAACTAACTCAAAAATAGGAATCCAAAATATTTTATGTATTTCTCAAATATTGTAAATAATCGGTAGAAGATGATCCAGAAAGGTTCTCCTGCATTTCCTCCAGACCCAGATAAATCAATTTACCTAATAAGATTCTCCGCTTTGCAGACATTTGTAGGTTCATTAGTCTTTTTGTTTTACTTTGGAGAAGGATGCTCATTAGTTAATTTAGTTATACTATATTTACTGGAAATTTCTGTTTTCCATTTCAGATATGTTAAGTGGAAACCTTTCCTGCTCCATCTGAGATGAAAGTGTCTTCTAAGTGTGGAAGGTTGAATGTCCTTAGGAAATTTGACCAGGATCACTTCGTGAAATTCAGGTCTTGTGAATAGGAAGACCTCTGGAGATCTATTGGCCCACTTTGTAACTGGATTAGAGAAAAAAAAGAGAAGATGGAAGGACAACACCTAGCAGATGCAGGAACTGGAAAAGGCCCGCTTGCTGCTCAGCTTTGGAGCTGTGAGAAGAATGTGTCAAGTCTTAGAGAGAAGATCCAGGAAGTGGGAACTAACACTTGCTATCCCTTCAGAAAAGTAGAGTTCCAGAAGGTGACTGGGCCCAGGGATGTTTGCAGTCACCTTCACCGCCTTTGCCTTCAGTGGCTGCAGCCAGAAAGACACACGAAGGCTCAGATGTTGGACCTAGTGCTCCTGGAGCAGTTCCTGGCTGTCCTACCCCCAGAGATGGAGAAATGGGTGCGGGAGTGTGGAACGGAGACGAGTTCCCAGGCAGTGGCCCTCGCCGAAGGATTCCTGCTGAGCCAGGAGGAGGAAAACATGCAAGAAGAGTTGCAGGTGTGAGAATATAGCCCCGGCAGGTCTAATGATCTCTCTGAATTTGTCAGTGTCTCTCTGGGATTATGAACTGCTTAGGCTAGTTGTCCCATTCTTCTTTTAGGAGATGTTTTTGGGGAATTATTCCACCCTTATTTTCCACCTTCAGTGATATGCATTGGGGTCTCCTAGCTTGAGGGTACAGTATGAGAATTCATTTCTTTCTCTCTGCTCTTCCTTGTTTCTACTGGGACGTCATGTCCAGATATCCTTGGAAGCAGCCACCGAGTATGTCAAGAGAAGGAAAGAATCCAAACCCTCTCAAGAACTACTGGTTGGGGAGATCTTTCAGAAAGATCAAAATCAGGATACCACGTCAGGTAATGGAAGCCGCATCTGTGTGATATAAGGTTTAGATATCCAGCTAACTGATTCTTTTGCTCCTCTTGGGTGGAACATCTCAATTTTTTTTTTTTAACAAATCTGCTTTCGTGCTTTTTCTGCCTTTCACAGAGAACCAAAAACAGTCCTTGATATTTTTTGAATCACCTCTTCTTTGCGACATAGCTGAAAGAGCGACTGAACCTCAGGTAGGAGAAACGTTGGAAAAGATCCATGAATCTTGGATGGGTTCCATTTTGTTATGGAGTTTAAGACAATATACATATATTTTGTAAGACACCCAAAATCACTGAGAATGAATTAGGTGGCCATATAAATTTTCTGAAATAAATAAAGTTTATTAAATTCATATGCCTCTTGTCTCGGTATCCAGTGTGACTCTGGGTGGCTTAGAATGGCATAAAAGCATAAGTATAAAACCACTAAAATTAACAGTAATTAAAATGAAGGTTGAAGCCAAGTACCTAGACCATTCGTGGGTGGACTATTGTCTCTTACTTAATCAACCACCTCCAGCATAGTGCACCCCCATCGGGCTCCAAAATAACTGGTACAGCCAGATTTTCAGGCCCTTCTGAACAGTCAGAAAAGTGGAGGGAGATGTTATCTCCAGTGGCAAAATGTTTTTATTTTCAACTGTTATAGATGAATGCAACTCTGGGCAGCATACAACCTACTAAAATAACATGAAAGATTAAAGAAACAATAGATGCAGCATTAAAATTAACAGAGAAATAGCTAAGACAGGGAGTTTTATAAAGGAGTGGAAGTGGGATCTTCTTTTTAATCCAGTAACCTCCAAGATGACATGTCTCCATTCAGGCCCCAGGCCAAACATCAGAAACAAGTTTTAAGGAAGGCTAGAAAGGGCGAGATGGATTTCACGTTGAGGAGTACCATGTTATAAATGGCAGGGGTGACACAGGAAAGGCTGTTCTCCTTGACCCACTAGCCAAAATTACTCCATCAGTAGGGTATGTGTCCGAATAAGTGGGTTGGGGCAAGACAGTTCTTCAAATAACCAGGTCGCATACCATGATGGGCTTTGGATGATCAACCATAACCATGATGGGCTTTAGATAACCAACAGCTTGAATTGGATTTAGAAGCAAACCAGCAACCATTGCAGCTGCACGTATCATCCTAGGGGCCTACAGAACTGTCCATTCTGCTGTGTTTTGTACCAGCTGTAGTTTCTGAATACTTTCCAAGAGTAGCTCCAAATAAAGCCTATTGCAGTAATCCAAACAAAAGATGACCAGGGCATGAATGATTTAGCTCAGAACCACACAATCTAGAAAAAAGGTGCAATATTGCTGTTTCAAAGCAACACAAAAAGGGAAAATTTAGATTGAGTCTTTGAACATTCACACTCAGTTTGGCCTACCTCTCAAGAGTGTTTTGGAGAACCAAGAAAGAAAGTCTATTCTAATCTTCCCCACCCATTGTAGAACATTTTTTAACAACTATAATTAAGGTTAAAAAGTATTTAAAATGATTAGAGAGATAGTTGTAAGCTTTGGAAGCTATATTAGCATCAGACGTTTCCAGACTGCCACATTCCTGAGGCTGGGAAAATGGGAGGGGGAATTTCTTGGAGTATATGTGGTTAGACATAATAGCATTCTTTTTCTAAGTCAAGGTCATGTTATTTCTGCACCTGGTTGAAAGGACGTCTCAAGCTGGGACAGATGGTGATTGGGGCATGTGATGCAATGAGGGGTGCAGGTGGTGCTTTTGTAGTTTTTACTTATTGCAAGGAAATCTGGAACTTTCAGATTTGGGACTTTCCAGATGTGCCAGTTTACTACTATGATAAAAAGAACTTTGGAGAGGATTTGTTGGAGTGGAGGTTTTCTGGAACACTGACAATAGCTAATAAAAGGAGCCCCCATTCTATTCTTTATTTCCTTGAAAGAATTCAACTTTATCCTCCTAAACTTATAATCATATTGATGTATAAAAATGAATGGATGTATACCAGACTAAAAAGGTATAATAAAATGGCCAAATAAAATATCTGTAAATAAAAAGTATGCCTAAGCGGCTCGTAATCAAAGCACTTAGAATTTGGTGAGGGATTTCTAACAACCTGGGTGCCAACTGACACCTGAACTTTGCAAAACCTGAGAAATGTTTTCTCAGGTAATGTTCTTCACTGCTCTGGTTCAGAAGGTGAGTAGACTACATCACCCACGTTTTGGTAGTCTTAACACAGATCCCTGGATGAGCTCTGTTAGCTTTTTAAGGTAGTCCAGACAAGAATCGGGACAATGAATTCTAGCTCTACTTAATTTAATGTAGCAAGTCTGGAAGAAACCCCCTTCCCCATCCCTTCTTCTGAAATTCAGATTTCATTGAGCAGACTGTTGTCTCGTCTAAGACTCTTCTTTCTGTCTCCCAGGGTCAATCCCATATGAAATGACAACCTCTCTTTGCATTATTACTGTGGGGAGTGTGAGCATGATGGCCCCTAAGTGGATACAGCAGATAGTTGGCAAAAATGTCAAATGGGTTTCTCCAGTTTCTGCCCACATAGAAAAGTGTTGGAGCTACTGCTAAGCAGAGGTGGTATTCAGCAGGTTCTGACCAGTTCTGGAGAACCGGTAGCGGAAAATTTGAGTAGTTCGGAGAGCTAGTAGCGGAAATTTTGAGCAGTTCAGAATACCACCTCTGACTGGCCCCGCCCTCATCTATTCTCTGCCTTCTGAGTCCCAATTAATCAGTTGGGTCTTCTTTTGTTGTCCTGCACAGGAGAATGGAGCTGGAAAGCAGGTTAGTGGGGTAGGGAGAGAATGGGGATTTTATAGTTTCCTTCCCCTGGAGTGGGGTGGGAATGGAGATTTTATAGTATCTTTCCCCTGGAGTGGGGTGGGAATAGAGATTTTATAATATCCTTCCCCTGCCACGCCCACCAAGCCACACCACACCCACCAAGCCACGCTCACAGAACCGGTAGTAAATTTTTTTTGAATCCCACCACTGTTCAGTTGACTTCACTGAAAGCCATTAAAAGTCCTGCAGTAAATCTGATGAAATGTCCTTTACGTTGTGCCATATGCCAAAAGTTGTGAGATCTTATTTTGAATTCTGCGACAATTGATCATTTCGTTCATTGCAAATCTCCCCTGGAATTGGTGGAAGAGAAGTCTCAAATTCTTCTTGGGATTGTTTGTTAATGCGGAAATGTGTTTCCTTGTTTAGGATCTTGTGTCTTTTGAGGAAGTGGCTGTGTATTTCTCTGAGGAGGAGTGGTCTCAGCTGGATCCTGACCAAAAAGCTCTTCATGGGGAAGTCATGCTGGAGAATTCCAGGAATCTGGCTTCTCTGGGTAAGAATCTCTTATCTGTGGTTCTATAGAATGGAATTCTTTATTGGCCAAGTGTGATTGGACACACAAGGAATTTGTCTTGGTGCAAATGCTCTCAGTGTACATAAAAGATACATTCGTCAACTTGCTGATTATCTCTAACTCATTGTAGCCAACTTGCCACAGAACCAAAGTTACACTAATATCAAGGAAATGGTGGAATAAAATCATTAAAGAAATCACTAAAGGAAGGGCCAAATGAAATGTGAATGACAAAAATTAAAATAATGTCGAAAAAACAGCATCACTGTTTTATTCTGCGTTGAATTATCCCGCAGCGAGTTGGCCCGTAGTGAGTTGGCTGTGTGGATTGTCCCATTCCTGAGAACATCGCAAGGAATAACAGAATAATGAAATTGGAAGGGACCTTGGAGGTCTAGTCCAAATCCCTGCTCAACCATTTTAGACAAGTGGCTGTCCAGTATTTTTTTAAAGCCTCCAGTAATTGAGCGTTCCTGACTTCTGAAAGCAAGCCATTCTATGGGTTAGCTGTTCTTACTGTTAGGAAAGTTCTCCTTAGTTCTAGGTTGCTACTCTCCTTGCTTAGTTTCCATCCATTATTTCTTGCCTTGCCTTCTGGTGCTTTGGAAAATAGGTTGACTAGTTTGAAAATAGGCCAGGATTGCATTGAGGTTTTTTGGCTGCTGTCACATACCACTGGGTCATATTTAAGTGATTGTTCATTAGCAATAGCATTTGGACTTATATACCACAGTGCTTTACAGCCCTCTCTAAGCAGTTTACAGAATCAGCCTATTGCCCATTAGAATCTGGCTTCTCATTTTACTGACCTCAGAGGGATGGAAGGCTGAGACAACCTTTAGCCAGTGAGAATCAAACTGCCGACTGCCGGCAGCTGGCAGTCAGCAGACATGGCCTGCAGTACTGCATTCTTTCCGCTTGCCACCATGGCCACTAGGACTATAAATGCATGGAGTGTGGAAAGATCACTCTCACAGTTACTACTATTGGGAGTCACGTTTGATTCCCTTTTTGCTAATTATCCCAGCACCAGAATGAGAATTCCAAAAGACAGAGAAGTATGAAAAATTGTAAGCATCATCACAGTCTTGTGATTTTCCACTTGGTCAATTCGCCATTCCTGATTGTGGTTGCTCAGTGAGTGTCCCAGGTTGATAGTTATTGGGGATTTAATTTGGCCCGAGGTCGTAGAGCATACGATGCAGCACAGGAGCTCATGGCAACATGGAACTGGTCCATATGATCAAGGGCCTTGCATATGCTAGTTGTCAAAGATTAGATCAGGGGCAATTTTCTCTTTGGGCAATTGTAATCTGATTTGATGAGGATATATGAACTTGAGTATTAGCCCACCTGAAAATTCATCCTTAGTAGAAGCTTAGATCAGATTCTTTTGTATCAGCCAGCAAAACACCCAAATTATATTGATGATACTTTGGGAAAATTTCAGGAAAAAAATATATCTTTAAACATGTTCCTAATCTTGCTACAATTTCTTGTTTCTTTTTGAAGAAAATAATGTCAAAGAGGATATGAATTACACAGAACAACGCCAAGCAATCCACCGGAAAAAGGAAACAGGGAAGTTTGCCACTCAACTGGAACCAAAAAGTGATGAGAGGAACCGAACACAACGTGGAATTCAAAAAAGCTTTCCTTGGATCAGTCAACCTACTTATAGAAAGATCCATACAGAAGAAAGACCCTATAAATGCCTGGAGTGTGGAAAGAGCTTTTCTAAATCCAGTCACCTCATTCGTCATAAAATGACACACTCAAAAGAGAAACCGTATACTTGTATCCAGTGTGGAAAGGCCTTCCGTGACAATTGCTCTCTCAGAAGTCACCAGAGAAATCACAATGGAGAAAGGCCCTATAAATGCATGGAGTGTGGAAAGTTTTTTACTCAAAGCGGTGCTCTTGCTACCCATAAAAGGATCCACACAGGGGAGAAGCCATATAAATGTATGGAGTGTGGAAAGAGCTTTACTCAGGGTAGTCATCTTACTTCTCATAAGTTCATCCACACAGGGCAGAAACCATATAAATGCATGGAGTGTGGAAAGAGTTTCTCTCAGGGCAGTCGTCTTACTTCTCATAAGCTCATCCACACAGGGGAGAAACCATATAAATGCATGGAGTGTGGAAAAACTTTTAGTCAAAACAGTAATCTTACTTCCCATAAAAGAATCCACACAAGGAGGAAGCCATATAAATGCAGAGAACGTGGAATGGGTTTCTGTGAAAACCCATCTCTTCGGGAACATGAAAGGAACCACATAGGGGAGAAACCACATAAGTTTATGGACTGTGGAAAGGGCTTTTCTGTATCTGATCACCTCATTTCCCATGAAATGGCCCATTCAGAAGAGAAATCATCTACCTGCTTGGAGTGTGGAAAGACTTTCCCTGATAATTCTCTCAGGAGCCATCAAAGGAATCACAGGGGAGAAAGACCCTATAAATGCATGGAGTGTGGAAAAACCTTTGCTTGGAGCAGTAATCTTTCTTACCATAAAAGAACCCACACAGGGGAGAAGCCATATAAATGTCTGGAATGTGGGAAGGGTTTTAGTACCAACAGTTACCTTACTGCCCATAAACGGATCCACACAGGGGAAAAGCCATATCAATGTATGGAGTGTGGAAAGAGCTTTAGAAGGAGTAGCCTTCTTACTTGCCATAAAAAGATCCACACAGGAGAGTAGCCATATCAGTGCAAGGATTGTGTGAAGATCTTTAACAGGAATAGTAATCTAAAATATGTCATGTCATGAAAGGCTCCACTTGGGTGATACTGCATATAAATAGTAAACTCATACAGATATGTGAGAACATTTTGCCTTTCCAGTCCAAAATGGACAGGATGACTCCTTAATCCTGATTATAATTTTTGGTAAGTAGGAGGCTCCAAGGCCAAAAATAAGTGGAGATAATGGGCATTGATGGTGTCTTAATAGTGTCCAGCACAACATTTAAGACATGTAGACTTCCAGGAATTCCTTTTGATGAATATATCCAGTAGAATTGCAGGTGGATAACCAACCCTTGATTTCTTATGATTGCACTTTTTTTTTCATTTGCTTAATCTTGTTATCTGCTTTTCTGTCCTTTCTTCCTGTTGTGTATTGCAAAATAATAGCTGAGAAAGAAAACCATAAGGAGTATAGGGTTAGAAAATACAACCTGAATTTCAACATACAGCTCATTGGCTTTGTGCCCTAACTTTGTGGTGATTTTTGTTTTCTTAATTGCAAAGTAAAATATCAAAAGAGTTTGTGTGTCCTAGCATCACGAAGCATGCCAGAAATGTGTGGGAGACATCTCTCATTTCACAAAGGAGTAACTATCACTTGGATATGAAAATAACAAAGTCAGATTTGTTTTCTACTGTGTGAAATCAGGACATGGGAACTTGTAATAGCAATGTGAGCATTATTCAGTCAAAAGTGCCTTTATGACACTGAATCCTCCCCATAATCTCATATAAATGTGCATAGTATGGAAAGAGCTTTAAAGGGAGAGTTTTCTTTTTATCAAAGGAGCCATAGTGATGAGAAAGCCTATAAATACATATGCAAAGGGTTCTCTATGAAGGTGCAAACAGTCTGCTTTGCTACAGAGTGACATGAGGTTGACAAAAGCTAAAATGGATTGTATCACATATACTTTTTAAATTAAATCAAATACAGTTGGTATAGTTTTTTTCCATCATACAGTTACTGGTCTTTGGACACATTGAAAATTACAAATGTGGGATTATTTTTGGAGGATCCATACTTGAGGGTTTGAGTCTCACATCAGATTGAAATCATTTACTCAAAGGCAGCTTAGCAGCAGTTCCTAATGTTTGAATCTGTTTTTAGTTTTTTCCATATATGGAGTGGATAAACCAAGCAGCTTTATTAAGAAAAACTTCTTGTATGGAAGATGGATATCTAACCAAGCATCCAACAGAAACCTAGATGTGTCATAAATACAGATGTGATAATATTATACGACAAGTAGCACACATGGAAAATTGTGGCAAAAATGAGGATAGACACAAAAGGACAACGCTGGTATTCTTATCCAGCCTTATTGAAAATAAATTGATTATGTGTCATCAAATTAGCTCAACTCTGCAACCACACAGATTTTCTGACAGGAGGACTGTATTAAATCTTTGCAACTGCATAAGACAAATTTTATGATGGAGGACTTCTTCCTAACTTGAGCAGTCATTAAACAAACTTGTAAGTTGAGAACTACCTGTATTTAACTGATTTTGTTTGGTGAAATTTTGTTTTTAAAATCCCCTATTCAATATTTTCTTTCCTTCAATTTACAAATCCACTTTTTCTCCAGTCACAGATAAGTTGTGAGGTAAAATTTCTGGAACATCCACACATTTCATCTTTTTCCCCATTTTGGAAGTGATTTTCTTTTTATATAGCATTATTTCCTTTGTCATGTGTCGACACTCAGCCTTTCCAAGTATTCTTAGGTACCCAGAACCAAGCTGTATATATTGAACTAAAAATACAACAAAAGAAATCTGTGTTTTCCACAAAGGCTCTTGGGTCATCATCTTGGATGAGTTTCATTTTGTTCTGGAGTTCAAAGTAATATATATATATTTTGTAAGCCACGGTGAGTCACTGAGAGCACATTAAATTTATACGCCTCCTACTCACTATCCAGAGCAGGGCTGTCAAACTCCCGCCCTGTCGGCCAGATGCGTCACGCACTGGCCACACTCACGCCCAGTTTAACGAAGGGGAAAGAAGTCCCAATATGTCATGTGATGTTGCCATGACGATGTGAGTTTGACACCCCTGATCCAGAGTGACAATGGCCTAAAAGCATAAACATGAAAGCATTAAAATTAACGATTAAATGAAGGTTAAAACCTTCATGTGTTGTTCTGGATGGACTTTTGTCTCTTACTCAGTCTGCTACCTCCAGCATAGCACATCCCTATCAGGCCCCAACCCAACTGCCAGAGCCAGATTTTAAGACCCTCCCAGAAGGCCGATGTCGTCTCAAGGGCAAGATGTTTTTTATTTTTATGTATTAAATTTATATGCCTCCTTATTGAAAGAAGCTTTTGTTATTTTTTGCTTTTTGTTGTAAGCCTTAGTTCATTTTGAGCCTTAGCTTTCCTAACTTCATCTTTGTGGGTTCAGACTATTTGCTGATATTCTGCCTTAGTTACGTGCCTCTTTTCCACTTGCTATAAACTTCCTTTTTATACTTGTCCTTTTGTCTCTCATTTTATCAGAGAGTACTATTGGTAGTCCATGCTGCTTTCTTTTGAGATCTCTTTTCTTCTTCACTGGAATTTTGGTAGACTGGGCTTTTATAATCTCACTTCCCAAACTTCTTGGGTTGTTTCCCCTTGAGGATTTTTGTCCACGGAACCCTTCTCAAGCTCTCTCTAAGATTATTAAAATCAGCTCTCTTGAAGTCCACGAGTCTAGTTTGACTTTGTTCTATTGGAGTGCTTACATAATGCTGAGTACCAATATTAGAGGAATCTAAGGTTCCTGTAACTTCAATGCATTCTAGATAAATAGGTCCACTGCTGTCCAAAAGCTGCCTTAGATCATTATTAAATGCTCCCATTCAAATCCAGATAGCAATACCAGCAGCAATTGATTTTTGGCAGCAAAATCAGCACATCACTGGCAAGAGAGAAAAAGTTTCTTACTGTTCAGCAGCCATCTTGGGGAGGAGTGCCTCCTGAAACTCAAATTTAATTGAGCAGACCATTGTTTCAGCTAAGGGTCTTCTTACTATCTTCCAGGATCAATCGCATATACCAAAGGTGTCAAACTCAAGGCCTGGGGGCCAGATCCAGCCTGCAGGGTGCTTAGATCTGGCCCGTTGGGCCACCCTGGAAATAGTGAAGGATTGGCCTGTGGTGCCTCTGCCAGTGAAAATGGAGCTTGGGAGGACCATGTGTGGCCCTCCCAAGCTCTGTTTTCACTAGCAGAGAGTTACAGAAGGCCGTCACAGCTGAAAATGGAGCTTGGGAGCCTGTTTTCACTGGCAGAGTGCTCGGGCCACCATAGGTGCTCCCGACACAAGTGACATGGAACTGGCCATGCCCCCAGCCATGCCCTTCCCCCACCAGGTCAAACACAACCCTGATGCGGTCCTCAATGAAATCGAGTTTGACACCCCTGCCATATACCATTACAAGCTCTCCCAACACTTTTAATGTGGTGCAGAGTGTGAGCATGATGGTCCCTAAGTGGTAAGTGGTAAAGTGATTGGCAAAAATGTCAGATGGGTTTCTCCAGTATTTCCTTCTGCCCCCATAGATACTGCTAAGACTATCTTAGTTGGCTTCACTGAAAGCCATTAAAAGTCCTGAATATAACATATCCTTCACGTTGTGGCATCTGCTAAGAGTTGTGCCATCTTATTTTAAATTCTGCAGCAAATTCATTGCAAATCTCTTCTGGAATTGGTGGAAGAGAAGTCTCAAATTCTTTTTGCTATTGTCTGTTAACGGGGAAATGTGTTTCTTGTTTAGGATCGTGTGTGTTGAGGAAGTGGCTGTGTTATTTCTCTGAGGAGGAGTGGTCTCAGCTGGATCATGATAAAAAAACTCTCCATGGAGAGGTATGCTGGAGAATTCCAGGAATCTGGCTTCTCTGGGTAAGAACTATCTATGGTCAGAAACTAAGAGAAGACATTTAGGGGTTAGATGTAGCCATCTACTTTGATAAAAAAATAACCCTGATTTTTTGAAGAAGGAAATTAATACCCATTTCCTTAGATCAGGGGTGGAATGCTACTGGTTCGGCCCGGTTCTATAGAACCGGTAGCTCTGAAGAGCAGCAGTCACCGAACCGGTTCACTGCGACAACCTTTTGGTCGTCCTTTGGCTCACCCACCTGCCCGGGCTCTTGGCTGTCCTTTATTTCCTGCTTTTTCAACCTCATCTGCTTTGCGCGGCATAGCTGAGGTTGAAAAATCAGGAAAGAAGAGGATTTTCAAATGCTGCACACCCGCGCACAGCACTTGTCAGCTGTCCGGGCGGCACAGCTGATTTTTTTTTTGCAAATGTTGCAAACACACACATGCACGCGAAGCAAAACACACTCTCACTGAACTGGTAGTAACACCGGTTGAATCCCACCCCTGCCTTAGATGTATATGAGTTTGCAATAGTGGTGAGTGTTTGTGGGATGAGTGTGAAGGTTCATTTTCCTAGCTTGTGGGTTTGGTTTCTGAACATTTCATTACCGGGCTAGTTAACATCTTCAGCGGAGTTTAGTGGATGTCAGTATTTGTGTTCTTCTGTTTATAAGGGCTTCAGGTGTGGGTGTGTCAAGTGAGGGTCATGTAATGGGTCAGGTGTGAATCATCAGTAAGAGCTTTGTGACAGGTTTTAGGGAGGTTACATTAGGTAAGGATCATTGGGAGATGAACTGCTGGTGTGGGGGCTTGTGTGGGTTGGCTGGGGGTTCAGTGCTGTCTCTGGACAGTTGTGTGGTTGATTTGTATTCTGACGGGTTTGTAGGCTAGTTGTAGGCAGAGGTGGTATTCAACAGGTTCTGTGTGGTGGTCTGGCATTTGAAATGAGACGCAGGGAAAACGTCTGAGC
>NW_020769637.1:126595-145081 GCF_900518735.1 Pseudonaja textilis
TGCAAAGCTATACAAGGACTTGCAGAATAAAATATATTACCACATTCTGACCAGTTCTGGAGAACTGGTAGCAGAAATTTTGAGTAGTTCGGAGAACTGGCAAATACCACCTCTGACTGGAGATTTTACAGTATCTTTCCCCTGCCAGGCCCGCCAAGCCACACTCATAGAACCAGTAGTAAAAAATATGTGAATCTACAACCAGTGGTGACTGGTTGTAAGTCAATATTTCTGTTGATGAAATTGCTTTTGGAGTGCCAGGTTTCAATAAGCTTACAAGCATGGTAGATGTTAGTGTTGCAGATGTTTCTTCTGTTGTTCCAATCAATCTGGTGCTATTTGGTGTCAGTGTGGGTAGAGGTTAAGGATTTGAGATTTAGGCATTTGAATGCCAGCTGGTGTTCATGGATCCTGTTTTTTAATTGATGAGATGTTTGTAGAATTGCAATGGGTTACAGTTGATTTTGTAGATTACATTGTTTCTTTCATCCTTATGTATCTTCTCTTTGGTCCAGAATCAAAGTTATATAGTTATTGGTGGATTTAATTTGACCCAAAGTGGGCGAGCATGTGTATGTTATCAAGGGCCTTGCAAATGCTAGTTGTAAAAGATTAGATTAAGGTTTTCTCTGAGGGTAATTGTGTTCTGATTTGATGAGGATATATGAACTTGGTATTAGCCCGCCTGCAAATTCCTCTTTAGTAGAAGCTAAAATCAGATTCTTTTGTATCAGTCAGCAAAACACCCAAATTATATTGATGATTCTTTGGCAAAATTTCAGGAAAAAAAAAATCTTTAAACATGTTCCTAATCTTCCTACAATTTCTCATGTTTCTTTTTGAAGAAAATAATGTCCAGGAGGATAAGAATTACAAAGAACAATGCCAAACAATTCATCCAAAAGAGGAAAAGGGGAAGTTTGCCATTCAGCTGGGACCCAAAACTGATGAGAGAAACCAATCACAAAGTGGAATTAAAAAAAGTTTTTCTTGGATCAGTCGACTTACTTACCATAGAAAGATCCATACAGAAGAAAGACCCTATAAATGCCTGGAGTGTGGAAAGAGCTTTTCTAAATCTGGTCACCTCATTTCCCATGAAATGACACTCAAAAGAGAAACCGTATAACTGTACCCAGTGTGGAAAGGTGGATGAAATTATTCCATGATAATTGCGCTCTCAGAAGCCACCAGAGGAATCACAATGGAGAAAGACCCTATAAATGCATGGAATGTGGAAAGTCTTTTATTCAAAGTGGTAATATTGCTTCCCAGAAAAGAAGCTACACAGGGGAGAAGCCACATAAATGTGGACAATGCGGAAAAGGCTTTAGGAGGAATGCTGATCTTACCTCCCATAAAAGGATTCACACAGGGGAGGAACCATATCAATGTATGGAGTGTGAGAAGAGCTTGGAATGTGGCAAGAGCTTTACTCAGGGTAGCCATCTTACTTCTCATAAGTTCATCCACACAGGGCAGAAACCATATAAATGCATGGAGTGTGGAAAGACATTTACTCAAAGCAATAATTTACTTCCCATAAAAGAATTCACACAAGGAGAAAGCCATATAAATGCAGAGAATGTGGAATGAGTTTCTGTGAAAACCCATCTCTTATGGAACACGAAAGGAACCACATAGGGGAGAAACCACATAAGTGTATGGACTGTGGAATGGGCTTTGATCTGATCACCTCATTTCCCATGAAATGATCCATTCAGAAGATAAACCATGTACTTGCTCGGAGTGTGGAAAATTTTTCCCTAATAATTATTCTCTCGAACCATCAAAGGAATCACAGGGGAGAAAGACCCTATAAATGCATGGAGTGCGGAAAAACCTTTGCTTGGAGCAGTCCTCTTTCTTCCTATAAAAGAATCCACACAGGGGAGAAGCCATATAAATGCATGGAATGTGGGAAGAATTTTAGTACCAACTGTTATCTTACCGCCCATAAAAGGATACATACAGGGGAGAAGCCATATCAATGTATGGAGTGTGAGAAGAGCTTTAGAAGGAATAGCCTTCTTACTTAACATAAAGAGATCCACACAGGAAAGAAGCCATATCAGTGCAAGGAGTGTGGGAAGAGTTCCAACAGGAATAGTAATCTAAAATCTCATGAAATGGTCCACTTGGGTAATACTCCATACAAATACTAGACCTATTTAAATGACCTCTCAGACTGGTTCAGTAGGAATCACAATCATGGGAAAGACTGCTGACCTGACAGTTGTGCAGAAAACCATCATTGACACTCTCCATAAGGAGGGAAAGCCTCAAAAGGTAATTGCAAAAGAAGTTGGATGTTCCCAAAGTGCTGTATCAAAGCACATTAATAGACAGTTATGTGGAAGGGAAAAGTGTGAAAGAAAAAGGTGCACAAGTAGCAGGGATGACCGCAGCCTGGAGAGGATTGTCAGGAAAAGGCCATTCAAAAATGTTGGGAATTTCACAAGGAGTGGACTGAGGTTGGAGTCAGTGCATCAAGAGCGACCACACACAGACGGATCCTGGACATGGGCTTCAAATGTCGTATTCCTCTTGTCAAGCTGTTCCTGAAGAACAAACGTCAGAAGCATCTTACCTGGGCTAAAGAAAAACAGAACTGGTCTGTTTCTCAGTGGTCCAGAGTCCTCTTTTCTGATGAGAGCAACTTTTGCATCTCATTTGGAAACCAAGGACCCAGAGTCTGGAGGAAGAATGGAGAGGCACACACTGCAAGATGCTTGAAGTCCAGTGTGAATTTCCACAGTCTGTGTTGATTTGGGGAGCCATGTCATCTGCTGGTGTTGGTCCACTATGCTTCATTAAGTCCAGGGTCAATGCAGCCGTCTACCAGGAGATCCTTCCTCAGATGAGCTTTATGGGGATGCTGACTTCATTTTCCAGCAGGACTGCCAAAAGCACCAAAACCTGGTTCAATGACCGTGGGATTACTGTGCTTGATTGGCCAGCAAATTTGCCTGACCTGAACCCCATGGAGAATCTATGGGGCATTGCCAAGAGAAAGATGAGAGACATGAGACCGAATAATGCAGAAGAGCTGAAGGCCGCTATTGAAGCATCCTGGTCTTCCATACCATCTCAGCAGTGTCACAGGCTGATACCTTCCATGCCACGCCGCATTGAGGCAGTAATTGCTGCAAAAGGGGCCCAAACCATGTACTGAGTACATATGCATGCTTATACTTTTCTTTGTACAATCCTTGTTTTATTGATTGCATGTAATATTCTAATTTTCTGAGATTGTGGATTTGGGGTTTTCATGAGCTGTAAGCCATAATAATCACAATTATGACAATTCACGGCTTGAACTATTTTGCTTTGCATGTAATGTGTCTATCTCATATATTAGTTTCATCTTTTAAGTTGCATTACTGAAATAAATGAACTTTTGCACGATATTCTAATTTTTTGACTTTCACCTGTATGTTTCTAGCCACTTCTGTATATGGAGCAGTTAAAACAAGTAATTTTATTACGAGAAAATTCTTGTAGGGAAGATGAACATCTAGCTAAGCATCCAAGAGGAACCTAGATGTGTAATATATAAAGATGTGATAATATTACATGACAAATAGCACACATGGGAAATCCTGCCAAACATGAGAATAGACATAAAAGGACAATGTTATCCAGGCTTATTAAAAGTAAGTAGTAAGCAAACTGATTATGTGTCATCAAGGTGGCTGAACTCTGCAACTTCACAAACAGATTATCTGACAGGACTATATCAAATCTTTGCAATCACACAATTTTATGATGGAGGGCTTCTTCTAACATGGTCCTTCAGCATTTCCAGTTATGCACTCATGACATTAACTGGGTTTATCCACTTTCTTCCTGGTTGCCCTCTTTCCTTCCAGCTTTCCATTGATGATGATTTTACTGCAGTTTCAGCAAGGATAAAAATCGAATACAAGGTAAGAAAAAAAAGAAAAGAATACAAAGTTTATAGAATAAATAAAAGGGGGCATTTATATACCATATAAAAAATAAAGATTGCATAAATATCCAGGGTACACAGCACATGCAGCTTTCTAGATACTAACCTGCTAAGCTAAAGCATATAATCTTGCCAGGTTCTGCACATCAGCACTTAAACTTGGTCAGAATATAACCTGTGCTATAAACTGGATTGAGTGAGTACATCATTCTACAGTGCTGTTTTGTGAGTGTTTAAATGACTGTTTTAATTTTTTTTGAATTTTTGTTTTTTTTAATCTTTTAGTACTGCGATGTAACATTTTATGCTTTTCTGTGCCCTACTCTTACATTGATCTTTGACCGTAAGAAAAATTTGATGTGATATTTCGGAAATATAAGTCTTGAAAGAAAAGTGAATTCTTGACTTATACTTTTGGTGAAAGTTTGACCATTGCTGTCTTTGATTGCACTGACGTTTTGCCCTTCAATAGTTTTTAAATTTGATTACCAGTAATTTGGAATTTTTATTTTTATGTTCGTAGTGTTTTTGTTTGACAAAGATAATTTGAGGAGAAAAGTGATCTGTTTCCAATTCCTCCAACTATCTCCTTTTATTCAGTATGTTTATAAATGTTCTAATTCTATTCTTATCTATTATTCACTTAATAAACCATTAATTTCTTAATTTAAGACCACTTGCCTCTGAATCATGGGTTAATAAAGCCTCCAATTGATGCCTTAAGAGAAGATTACGAAGTTAAATAAGAGGCAGCAAGAACCACAATTTTTATCAAACTTGGATTGATTTTATGGTTTGTCTCAATAATAATAGATTATAATCTCTATATTTTATATATGGAAGATTTTTAAATCTATAGTACCTATTTCTGTTCAAACTGAAGTAGAATTTGGTATTTTTAGTACTTGGTGTTTTGTTTTAATACCTATCTTGGATTTATCTAAATATATTTAACTGATTTTCTTTGGTGTGTTGGAAGAAATATCCTTCTGGGTTCAGTTCCAAGTGTGGAAAAAGACACTGGAAACATGGAGGTTGTTTGGGAAGATGGTTTAATGGTGGACAGGACCACATGGCTTGAAGCTCCAAAGTGAAAAGGATGACCACATGCTCCAAGGTGAAAAGAGAAGGTCAAGAAGGGCTGATATGCTGAGAATGCCTGGGTTTTATAACCTTTGTTGGGATTTGAATTGGAGCTTGTATTCTGATTGGTTGTCAGACTCCCATGGCACCATGCAGGGGCAACTCTGTAGGCTGTCCTGAGTTCCAGGCTTAGTTGAGCTTTGCTGGATGATAATGCACTGAAAGGGCTCTTGGGCAATTGCTGTAGTTTTACCTGGAGATCTTTGTTATGTAAAGTATTCTGGCCAGGGGTGGGATTCAAATTTTTTAACAACAGGTTCTGTGGGTGTGGCTTAGTGGTCATGTGACTAGGTGGACATGGCTTGGTGGTCATGTTATTGGCTGGGTGTGGCCAACTCAACATCACTCACATTGAGGCACGCATCTCCTTGTCTGGCCTCTCATGACTATGGGGATGCTGCAACAGTCATAAGTGTGAAAAATGGTCATGAGTCACTTTTTTCAGTGCTATTGTAACTTTGAATGGTCACTCCCCACAAGCAAAGTACCAGCAAAGGAGGGAAAAATAACTTCAGAGATGGTCCTGAGACAGGAAGTCTAGTCCTGCCAAGAATGTAGTAAGGGTTAAAGCAGGAGTCTCCAACCTTGGCAACTTTAAAACCTGTGGACTTCAACTCCCAGAATTCCTCAGCTAGCAAAGCTGCCTGGGAAATTCTGGGAATTGAAGTCCACAAGTCTTAAAGTTGCCATGGTTGGAGACCCCCTGGGTTAAAGGAGAGGCAGTTTCTGTAAGCAACACCAGAATGTTTCCTTGCTGCCTTCTTTACAGGATTAGGCCAGTAATTTTTTCTAACAACTGGTTCTCCAAACTGCTTAGAATGTTAACAACTGGTTCTAGAGAATAGGTGCGAACCTGTAGAATCCCACCCCTGATTCTGGCCCAGGCCTTAATCACCCACTCATTAACAAAGGTAGGGGTGAGCTGCTGCTTCTGGGGTGTTTCTGCTCTTGAGTTTGCACTCTTTTTAGGGGAAATATTCTGCCTTTTTAATATTTCCTAGGATATTTCAATTTTCTAGGAGAAGGGTGTGTGCTAACTTCCTACACCCTATTCTTATTCTAGTTGTTTTCCCGTCCCTCTGATCCCTTAATATCCTCATGGTTTATCACCATGAGTTTTCTCTCTTCCATAAAAGTTGAAAATGTTGCAGCTCGGGTTGAGGGAAGGATGTCTGAGGCAATATTGTACAGATATTTCATCTTGTGAAATATTTCATCAGTGAGGGAGGAAATGATAGAATTTGTACTGGGGTTGTTCTGTCTGCAAGGGTGTCGAACTCCATTTCACTGAGGGCCGCATCAGGGCTGTGGCTGGCCCTGGAGGGTTGGCAGGTGGGCCAACTGGGTGGCTGTGGCCAGCTTGACAGGGCTCATTGGGCATGGCTGACAGTGAGTCTGGCAACTGGGTGGGCGTGGCCAGGAGGCAGGTGGGACAACTGGGTGGGTGTGGGCAGCTTGGTGCCACGCCCCAAACTGCTGGCACATGTCTCCTCTTCGCACTGAGTAGACCGGACCGAAGGTACGCTGGCTCGATGTCTCCTTTTCACATTGGATGGATGGATGGCTAGACACACAGATGATAAAACGTCTTAAAGGTGCCCTTTGGCCAGGCTCCCCTTTGGGATACCGCACAGGCTCAGCTCACAAAATGCAAAGCAGATTCCTTAGGCAGGAAAGGTTCAGAGAACATGAAGTCTGAGGTAAATTTTACCTCAGAAGATGTTGATGAAACCAGGGTCGGAATGGCTTCCCTTCAGAGCGAGAGAAAGGAGGATTCCTGGAAAGCGAATAGCAGGGAAATCTTTTGGAGGCGGGAAAAAAGCGCCCCACCCCCCACCCCACCCCCATCCCTTTGGGGAAGCGCCATTTTCTCCTTCGCCCAGTGTCTTTCCCGCTCTTACGGGAAGTTTTAGGCAAAATCCTCCAGGGGGCGACCTCGGCCAAGAGAAGGTAACGCCGGGCGCTTCCCCATTGGGCTGCTGGAAGGGGACGTCACAGTTGGCTTTCCAGAGGAGGCGTGACATCACAAACGGTCGCCGCTCTAGGACCTTGCACTCCTTCGCCTTAACCTCTGGGGCTCCACAGGCGGAGAGGTTGCAGGAGAGTCGTGGTGGTGGGGAGATCCAGACGTGCCCCGGGTGAAGGGAGGCGGAGGAGGGAGAGACCCACGCCCCTTCCCGGCCCTTCTTGTGGCTTCAACCCCGGGTCCCATGCTCCCCAGCCGCCCTCCCCATGCAAGGGGAAGCGGGGATGCCAGAAGGCGGCGGGGCTGCCTTCCCGCCCCGTGTCCGGGGTAGAGCCCGAGTGGGGGGAGGGGTGGGTTGGCCTTGCAGAGGCCAACAGGAGAGGAGAGAAGCCAGGCCATGTTTTGCTTTTCTATGGTGAGCTAAGAGCTAGGACAAAGTGTACATTGGACTTTAATACATCCAAATAAATAGCAATAGTGTGGTTGCTTTCCAGGCGTGTATCAAATCCTCTCTGGGTGCATTAAAAATTGCTAACGTATACAAATATTTGTAGGTGTTTGGGTAGCAGACAGATATCAGGATTTCAGAGGCTCCTGCTGGGTTGAGGATTTTTTTCTTCTTCAAATATTGCTCATTAAAAACAACAGGCTAACTCAATTCTTTTTAAATTGATTTTTAACCACTTTTCCCTCTATTTAAATAGCCCGGTGTAGCAAATCTCTTTGTGTGTGTCTGTAAAAAGTTAGCACCCAGCCTTCTCCCAGAAGAATGAAATATTCTAGGAAATACTAAAAAGGCTGAATATTATACCTGTCTGGATGAGAAAAGGAGAAACGTGCTCTTGGAAAGCCTTTGTTAATAGCTCCAGAAAGACTGGGCCATTCTATCTATAAGACAAAAGGCTGGGCTTATCCACAACACAAAAGACTTTCACCTCAGGACTTAATAGGATTAGGATCTTCTCAACCCCCCCCCCAAAAAATGAATTCATGGAACATTTATGGTATTTGTTTTGCTGTGGTTGGAATGCAGCAGGCACCTTGGGAAAAGGATCATGTGAAAGATCTTATCACGATCCTCCAGAAGAACAGCTTGGTTATACAAACTGAAGTATAGAATCAAAACCACAAGAAGTATCAGTACCACTTTTTAAAACCTTAGGACCACACTTGAAATATTGCATCTGGTTTTGGTTCTAACATTACAAAAGAGACCTTGGAAAAAATGCAGAGAAGAGCAACAAGGACAGGTTAACAGAGTTGGAAGGAACCTTGTAGATCATCTAGTTCTAGTTCAACCCCCTGCCCAAGCAGGAGACCCTACACCATTTTTGACAAATGACAGCTTAATCTCTTTTTGAAAGCTTCCAGTGATAAAGCTTCCACAATGTCCAAGGGCAGGCTGTTCCATTGGTTGATTGTTCTCACTGTCAGAAAATTTCTTCTTATTTCCAGGTTAAATCACTTGTTCTGTTTCCATCCATAATTCCTTGCCTGGCCTACAAGGAATTAAAAAGGCTTGGAGACTAAAACATGAAGAACAGTTGAGGGTTTGGGGTTGCCTATTCTAGAGGAAAGGACTAGGGATGATATACAGGGGTGGGATTCAACTGGTGTTACAACCGGTTTGGTAAGAGTGCGTTTTGTGGCTGATGTGCGCTGTGCGCATGTGTGAAGCATTTGAAAAAAATCAGCTGTGCTGCCCAGACAGCTGACAAGTGCTGCATGGGTGTGCGCGGTGTTTGAAAGTCGTTTCCTACACAGTTCAGTTGTGCTGCGCAAAGCAGCTGATGTTGAAAAGCAGGAAATAAAGGATAGCTAAGAGCCCACGTGGGTGGGTGGGCCAAACAGATGACTAGAAGGTCGTCACAGCAAACTAGTTTGGTGACAACTGTTCTTCGGAGCTACTGGTTCTATAGAACTGGGCCGAACTGGTAGAATCCCACCCCTGGTGATATAGCAGTATTCCAGTATTTGAGGGGTTATCACAAAGAAAAGGGGGTCAAATTCTCCAACACACCTGAGGGGAAGAAATAATGTATGGAAACTAATCAAGGAGAGAAGCATACGCACACCAACGTGCCTACCGTCCCTGTCCTATTGTTTCTTTTATTTTTCTTATGTGTATCCATGTATTCATAACTATGTTTGTCTTGTAAGCAATTGACAAACCAAATAAAATAAATAAAGGAGAAATTTCCTGCCAATGAGGACATTTAATCAGTTGAATAGACACCCTCTGGAACAGTGGTTGCCAACCAGTGGGCCGTGGACCACTGGTGGTCTGTGAGAAAATTTTGATGGTCCACAGAGAAATGTCACCCCCAAAGCACCTCCCCAAAGCACCCTCCCAAAGCAATTAATCCAGGCTTTGCAGGAACACAAGGCTGCGCTGCCCACATGATCCACGGGAACATAAGGCTTGCGTTGCTTGTATTGCGAACAACATAAGGTAATGAAGGGGGGGGAAGGGCGGAAGGAAGGGAACTTGCCCCACATGCCCCACGCCTGGCCACTGGGATGCTTTCTGCTTCTTCTGCTTTGGGCTGCATGCAAAGAAAGCAGCAAAAGTCTTTCTTTCTCTTCCCCAAACTCTGCCAGAAATGAGTTTTGGGACCCTGCAAGGCATCCTGCTCCAAGAGGCTGCACCGGCGTGACAAGTCTCACAAAGACACATTTCTGGCAGAGTTTAGGGGAGAGAAAGAAAGACTGCTGCTTCTGCTGCTTTCCTTGCATGAAGCCAAAAGTCTTTCACCCTCAGAACGGAGCTGGAGACTATCCTGCAATCCCAAATAAAGAATGATCGATCGGTAGGAAAATGGGGTGAGGGATTTTCCTGCAGACTTTTTGGGGGATTTTCCCAGGGTCTCTGCTGCTTTCTGCAGAGACCCTGGGGAAACGTCAGCAAGCCACCATCTGTCAAAATTCATATTAGTGGTCTGTGGGATTTAAAATTATGAGTTTGGTGGTTCCTGAGGTCCAAAAGGTTGGCGACCCCTACTCTAGAAGTTGTGGGTGCTTTATCACTGGAGCTTTTTAAGAAGAGACTAGACAGCCATCTGTTTGAAATTGCATAGTTCTCCTGCTTGAGCAGCAGCTTGGACTAGAAGACCTCCCTTCTATAATTCTAGAATGGGAATGGGACCTCCCAGGGGAGTCCTTTAAGCCAATTCAGATGAGCATCAACATTAGAAAAAAAGAAAATGAGATAGGACAGCCTCCTTCCTTTTCCACATTGAAAAAGCTCCCTTTCTACCCTTCCAGCTCTATTCCAATTCAAATGATTCAGATTGCACCAGGGGTGCCTTGGTGCAAGAACAGAACAGGCGCTTCCCCTTTTCGCCACTGGAGGGCGAAGGTTTTGGCTGGCTTTCCAGAGGAGGCTGAGGGACATCCCTGAGCCTTGCCTCTCTATAACATTAGCATTTGCTCTCCTTAACCCTTGGAGTTCCGACGGCAGTGAAAAGGCTGCAGGAGAGACTTGCAGGGGAGGGATCCAGGCGTGGCAGGGTGGGCTCTTCCCATGCAAAGAGGGGCTGAGAAGGGAGAGAGATACATGCCCAGCTGTCTTCCGAATTCAATCCTGGATCGAGTGCATGATGGAGGAAACCACCAGGTTCTCAAAAATTCAAGCCTGGAACTTCAGGAGCCTCCGATACCAGGAAGCTGAGGGTCCCCGAGGACTTTGCAGCCAACTCCACAACTTTTGTAGGCGATGGCTGAGTCCAGAAAAGCACACCAAAGCTCAGATGCTGGACCTGGTTGTTCTGGAGCAGCTCCTGTTCCTTCTACCCCCAGAGATGGAGAGTTGGGTGCGGGAATGTGGAGCAGAGACCAGCTCCCAGGCGGTGGCCCTGGCGGAAGGCTTCCTCCTGAGCCAGGTGGAGGAACAGAAGGAGCAGGTTGAGTTGGAGGTGAGGCACTTTTGGGGAGCTCAAAAGAGAATAGAGAATGTGCTTGAATACTTCCCAATCTTCTCTGGCATTTACATGTGAAGATCATCCACATATTCTTGTAGGACTTTGTTCCATTGTTTTCTCACTCAACCTCACTGATGGATATTGGGGGCTTTGAGGTTGTGTTTCGGATATAAGAATCCACTTTATTTTGTTTGACGTACATTAATTCTGCTTCTTTTTTTCTTCCTCTGATTTGAAGTGCTGCACTGTGGAGATGAGAGATCCAAAGGGAAAGAAGAATTCATCAAATCCCCCTCAGGAGCTATTTTTCAGGAGAATCCCTTGTGAAGACCAAAGTTGGGACACCTCAAGAGGTAACCGAAGATCCTCTGGTTATCCATCTGTCTTACCTTCACTATCTCTCCTCTTCTATAAATACCCCCTTCTATTTTGTTAATTATGCATTTTGAAATTATTTATTCCTTACAGAGAAACAAAGAATGAAGTTTTCTGGTTTTTCTGATGAAGCTCAAAGAGCTGTTGAACCTCCAAATCAAGTAAGAAAGGGAAAATTTGTATTCCTTCATGAAGTAAAGTGGGTGTGCAGAGTGCTCTCTCCTTTTATTTTCTCCCCTTGTTTGGACTGGATTATTTTTATGTTCCTGAGTAACATGGAAAGCACAATAGTAGGTTCAAGTTGGTCTCAACCAGCAAAGCTTCCTGTGTAGAATATTACTGGGACATGATGGTTTGTCATTTCTACCCTCAGATTCTATTTAGGAAATGTTTTCAAAGATGACTGTTTAACTTGTTCTGCTACCTTAGGTACCCCCCCCCCCCGCCCCAAACTGTCTGGAATGCCCTACCTGATTCAGTTGTCTCAGCTACAAATTTTCAGTTTCAGTCACAAATTGACTTCCATGGACCTCACTTCATAGTTAAGTGGTCAATATAGGGGACGTGCATAAGTATACTGACGTGCCTATCATCCCTGTCATCGTATTTTTATTCTCTTATTTTTGTTCTCATTTTTGTTTGATAAATTCCAATAAATAAAATAAATAAAACTATAAGTTTACAAGAAGTAATTTTTTAAAAGTTCTTCAAGAAGTATGAATAAACATATCACAGTGGCAGTAACTGCATGACATCCATTCTTGTAATTCTTTGATTTGGAATTTTGCAAGGCTAATGAAAAGTAACTATATGTTCACATTGCCACATTACCATTTTTAAAAAGCCATGTTTATAACCAGTAGTTTAAAAAATAAGCAAATTAAAAAAAGAAAGCAGACTATTAAAATCCAAAAAGAGTGGCCACGTAGTGTATGTGATCAAGGTACTTTGGGGTACAAAATAATTTCCAATCTTCTCATTTGTGCCTGAATTAGGAGATCAAACATTCCCGCTTTGCAAAGGCTGAGAAACGACCTTCGCAGAGAATTTTCTCATCTTTTTTTTCTCCCATTCAGCCAATGGCTGAGACCATGAAATCAATAGATGATAGACAGAGTGTGAGATCAGCTGATCCAGAAGTTGGATTACTTTACTGAACGGCACTAAAGGTTTTGCAGAATCAACTTGATAAAACTTGCCCCAAATATTACTTCAGTCAAAGAAATTTTCAGATTTGACCATTTTCTCACCTAAAATTAGGATTTATATGATGCACAGACATTTAACTTGGTGCATATCTTTGCTTTGGGAATTTGGGATCAATGGAACAGAATGACGGAGTTGGTAGGGATCTTGGAGATCTTCTAGTTTGACCACCTGCTCCGACAGGAAAGCCCTATATCATTTCAGATAAACGGCTGTCCATTTTTTTCTGAAACACCTCCAGTGTTGGAGAACCCACAGTTTCTGGAGGCAAGTCATTTCACTGATTAATTGCTTCCACTCTCAGGATATTTCTCTTCAGTTGTAGGTTGGTTCTCTCGTTGAATAGTTTCCATCCATTGCTTCTTGGAACATTTGGTATCATGTTACCCCAAGTCCTTCTGTTCATTAAACTAGACATACCCAATTCCAGCAACTGTTCTTTATAAGTTTTAGCCTCCTCTGCACTCTTTCTAGAGTCTCAAGATCTTTTTAACATAGTGGCAATCAAAACCGGATGCAATATTGCTGGCGTGGTCTTACAAAGGCACTATAAAGTGGTATTAAAACTTCATGTGATCTTAATTCTATCCCTTTTTAATGCATCCTATGATTTTGTTGCTATTAACACACTGAAGGCTCATGTTTAAGTGATTGTCCACTAGGACTCCAAAATCTCTGTTGCACTCACCTGTTTTATGCCTCTGCATTTGGTTTTTCTTTCCTAAATGTAGAACCTTACATTTCTCACTGCTGAATTTCATTTTGTTAGATGGTACCCAATGTGTCGATCCTTCTATATCTCGAGCCTATTTTCTGGATTGTTGGTATTCCTATCAATTAGGACTTGTCTGCAAATTTCATGAGTTCCTCTTCTATCCTCTTATCTAAATCATTGTTGAAGATAAACAGTTCTTCTGAATCATCCTGTTCTGTTCTTTTTTCTGTATTCAGGAGAGTCTTGTGTCCTTCGAGGAGGTGGCTGTGTATTTCTCTGAGGACGAATGGTCTCAGCTAGATTCTGACCAAAAAGCACTGCATTCGGAAGTCATGCTTGAAAACCATAGGAACGTGATCGCTCTGGGTAAGAGTTTTCTAGTCCCGAATCAGAGAGTTCAAGAAGACAGATGACCCTGACGGTTTTTCATTTAAAAAAAAAAATCACTAATCACAGATCATCTGGGAGGGAGAAGGATAGGATCTGGCCTTTTCATACTCTAAGGAAGGAAAGAATTAATGTCTCTTCGCTTAGATGTGCCATTTCTTATGTGTATTTTTCAATTTTTATTTGAACTTATCTGTGGAGGCTGAAAAGAATGAGGTGTGCTTTTATGTGTCCTCTGGAGATCACGCGAGAGGATTGTGCTGTCATTGTTCTCATTAACTCCTAAATATGGCGCATTAACTCCTTAAGTTAAGCATTTCAGCAAGTCTTAAATCTGCAACCTCTGCGAAATGCTAATGGGCAGGTTTTCTGTGACTGCACCCCAGAGCTGGGATCCGAAGATCAGCTGAGACCGAACTGGTTGCTGCAACGATCTTCTGTTCGGCCCACCCGGCCGCCCAGGCTCTAGGATGTCCTTTATTCCCTGCTTTTTCAGCCTCAGCTGCTTTGTGCGGCACAGCTGATTGCTGCGCATCAGCAGGAGAAGGTGATTACTTGTAGGAGAAGGTGATTTTTAAACACTGTGTATGCATGTTCAGTGCTCACCGGACTGGTTATTACACCAGTTGAATCCCACCCCTGTACACCCTGCATCCTCTTTACAAATGCAGAAGAGATTCTAATACAGGAAGAAGCAACTTTCTATGAACAATGGATAAAGAAACAAAAGGAGGATGGATGCATAGAAAGGGTAAGTGAGAAGGATTTTGAATTGACTAAGAAAAAGTGGGAAAAAAACTCCTTCCTTCACTCTTTCTAATGTACGTTCATTCGCTAATAAGTTGGGTTTAGCAAAGCAGACGCTACAGGCTTGCCTTGATTGCACTGATTGGAACGTTTTTGAAGATCCCTCTGCAGACTTGGATGAACTCACAGATACTGTAACATATGTTAGTTTTTGTGAAGACCTGTGTGTGCTGACCAGAAATTTGCGAATAATACAGTAACAACAAACCTTGGTTCATTCTTCTAACTAAACTAAATCAACTAGCTGTGCCTGACCATACTTGTAAGTGGATCATAAGCTTTCTAATAGGCAGGAAGCAGCAAGTGAAGCTACGCAAAATCACATCAAATATCTGTACAATTTGCACAGCAGGGCTGTGTACTCTCTTTACTTTTCTCTACACCAATGACTGAATCTCAAAATATCCCTCTGTTAAAGTACTGAAGTTTGCAGATGATACAACAGTGATTTGTCTCATTTGAGATAATGACTAATCTGCATACAAATGGAAGGTTGAACAACTAGCCTTGTCGTGTGACCAGAACTCTCAAAACTATAGAAATAATGGTAGATTTTAGGAGAAATCCTCCTATACTATCGCCTCGTACAATACTAGACCATACAGTATCAATATAGATACTTCTATGATAGATAAAACTTTCAAGTTTCTAGGTTCTATAATATCTTAAGACTTAATATGGATACCTAAGATCAAAAACAACATCAAAAAAGCACAACAAAGAATGTTCTTTCTGTGCCAACTCAGCTGAGACTGCCCAAGGAGCTACTGATACAGTTCTACAGGGGAATTATTGAGTCTGTCATCTGCACCTCTAACTGTCTGGTTTGGCTTTGCAACCAAACAAGACAGACATAGACTTCAATAAACGATTAGAATTGCAGGAAAAAAAATTGCTACCAACCTGCTTTCCATTGAGGACCTGTATACTACACAAACCAGAAAGAGGGCTGTGAAAATATCTACAGACCCTTCACATCCTGGACATACATTGTTTTAACTTCTACCCTCAATGCGATGCTATAGAGCACTGCACCACAGAACAACTAGACACAGTTTCCCCCTGATGCTATCACTCTATTAAACAACTAATTCCCACAACACTGTTAAACTATTTAGTAAGACTGTATTACTATTCTTCTCATTTTTCTTATTACCTATCTCTTTTTCTCTATAACTTTGTTACTTGTATCTATGCGATTTATATTGTTTTATTTAGTTTCCTTGCATGGTTCATGTTGATTGCTTATTTAGTGTCCTATGACTATCACTAAGTGTTGTATCTTATGATTTATGATGTATTTTTATGACGATCATGATTTATCACTTATAGCTATTATGTACATGAGTCTATACTAGTCCTAGTCTTAGTCCTATTCTTCTATCCCTATGCTATCCTGTTCGGTCCTGTCCTATCCTATCCATTATTCTTACTCTGAAACCTCCAAAAATTGTGTGAGTACAGAACTTTCATGCTCAGGCCAAGGAAGAGCATTGTCCCAAATCAATTCAAAAATGAAGGCCTCATGCAATGTGACTCAGAGCATCCTAGGGTATAGGTAATCCCGAGTTAAGACAGTTCACTTAGCAACCATTTGAAGTTAGGACTACCCCCCCAAGTACTTAAGAGCCAGCCCCCAAATTATCAATTTTGTAGCACTATGGCTGTCATTCACCCTCCCGCCCTGAGACTAAACTTGCGACAATGTAGTAAGCCATTGGTTCCTTTGCCTGCCTTGATGCATTTGCAGAAACCAGAGGCCTAAAGTAGTGAGAGATCATGCAAGATCAGTAGTGTGAAATCTCATGCTACTGATCCTGCAAAATCTCGCACTATATACTTTAGGCGTCTGTTTTCTGCTAACTGAGGCCTGCATGAGATCCAGGTCAAAAGGCTTTGCAAACAGAGGTCAGGGGTCTTTAGTTTTAAACATTTTTGCCCAGATCTCATGCAGTCCTCAGTTCGGTAGAGAACATAGTCCTAAAGTACTATAGTGAGAGATCAGTAACATGAGATCTTGCACTACTGATCTTGTGTGATCACGCACTAAAGTAGTTTAGGGACTATTCTCTGTGAACTGAGAAGAGCCCTTGAAAGCCGATGAGGCTTTGGGACAGTGAACTAGCCTTAACCCACCCCAATAAATGTTAAGTTTTCTCCTAATTCCTCCTTGGATGTTTCCCCTGATTACTCCTGATTATTCCTTAACTCAAAACTGACTTTGAGAGAGTTTTGCATATATATAAATAATTGTAAAGAAAAAGATATTTTCTAGATATTTTCAAAGTTTCATGACTCATGAATATAGAAATCATCATGTCTATATCACAGCACTGTAGGGATGCAAAATACAACATAATGGAATTTTAGAAAAGTTCAAAAGAAAATTTGTTGACTTTCTACAGTTTGAACTTTTTCCTCTAACATTGTTAATCATTTTCATTTCTCTTTTCCTTTGAAGGTAATAACGGGCAGGACAATCAAAATTCCTGTGAACTGTCCCAAGGGATCAATGCTAATGATGGAACAGAGAAATTTGGAATTCAAGTGGAATTAGAAAGCCATGAGAGAAACCAGTCAAATAATTGGAATAAGAAAAGCTCATCTTCCACTGATGCTCCGATGCAAGACTTTAATGCCCAACAAGAGAAAATACGGAAAAAATATATTGGAAAATGTGTGAAGCTAATTAAAGCTAAATTACATGTCAAAAAATACTATTTAATCCAAAACAAAGGAGAAGATGCTATAAAAAGGTTCAGAAGATATAGTAATCGTATTTTCCATAAAAGGAACCACTCAGGACAGAAGCCATATAAATGCCTGGAGTGTGGAAAGACCTTTGCTCAAAATAGTACTCTTCTTTTCCATAAGATAATCCACAATGGGGAGAAGCCGTATAAATGCATGGAGTGTGGAAAGACCTTCGCTCGAAAAGGTAATCTTATTTCCCATAAGATGATCCACACAGGAGAAAAGCCATATAAATGCTTGGAATGTGGAAAGGCCTTTGTTCAGAGCAGTAACCTCAGAAACCACAAAAGGATCCACACTGGGGAAAAACCATATAAATGCATGGAGTGTGGAAAGACCTTTGCTCATAGTAATGGACTTACTATTCACAAAATGATCCACACAGGGGAGAGGCCATTTAAATGCATGGAGTGTGGAAAGATCTTTACACAAAAAGGTAATCTTATTTCTCATAAGAAGATCCACACAGGGGAGAAGCCATATAAATGCATGGAGTGTGGAAAGACTTTTGCTCAAAAAGGTAATCTAATTTCCCATAAGGTGATCCACACAGGGGAGAAGCCATATAAATGCATGGAGTGTGGAAAGACCTTCGCTCGAAAAGGTAATCTTATTTCCCATAAGGTGATCCACACAGGAGAGACGCCATATAAATGCATGGAGTGTGGAAAGTCCTTTGCTAAGAGCAACATTCTTACTTCCCATAGAGGGACCCACATGGGGGAAAAACCATATAAATGCTTGGAGTGTGGAAAGACCTTTGCTCATAGTAATGGACTTACTACCCACAAAATGATCCACACAGGGGAGAGGCCATATAAATGTATGGAGTGTGGAAAGACCTTTACTAAGAGCAACATTCTTACTTCCCATAGAAGGACCCACACTGGGGAGAAACCATATAAATGCTTGGAGTGTGGAAAGACCTTTGCTCATAGTAATGGACTTACTACCCACAAAATGATCCACACAGGGGAGAGGCCTTATAAATGCATGGATTGTGGAAAGACCTTTACTCAAAAAGGTAATCTTATTTCCCATGAGAAGATCCACACAGAGGAGAAGCCATATAAATGCATGGAGTGTGGAAAGACCTTTGCTCTCAGCAGTAAACTTGAAATACACAAAACAATCCATACAGGAGAAAAACCATTTAAATGTCTGGAGTGTGGAAAGACCTTTGCTCTCAGCAGTAAACTTGAAATTCACAAAAAGATCCACACTGGGGAAAAGCCATTTAAATGCCTGGAGTGTGGAAAGA
>NW_020769637.1:145091-156853 GCF_900518735.1 Pseudonaja textilis
ACACTGGGGAAAAGCCATTTAAATGCCTGGAGTGTGGAAAGACCTTTACTCGAAATAGTACTCTTCTTTGCCATAAGATGATCCACACTGGGGAGAAGCCGTATAAATGCATGGAGTGTGGAAAGACCTTCACTCAAAATGGTCATCTTATTTCCCATAAGGTGATCCACACAGGGGAGAGGCCATATAAATGTATGGAGTGTGGAAAGACCTTCGCTCGCAAAGGTCATCTTATTTCCCATAAGGTGATCCACACAGGGGAGAAGCCGTATAAATGCACGGAGTGTGGAAAGACCTTCACTCGCAAAGGTCATCTTATTTCCCATAAGGTGATCCACAAAGGGGAGAGGCCATATAAATGCATGGAGTGTGGAAAGACCTTTACTAAGAGCAACATTCTTACTTCCCATAGAAGGACCCACACTGGGGAGAAACCATATAAATGCATGGAGTGTGGAATGACCTTTGCTCATAATAATGGACTTACTACCCACAAAATGATCCACACAGGGGAGAGGCCGTATAAATGTATGGAGTGTGGAAAGACCTTTGCTCTCAGCAGTAAACTTGAAATTCACAAAAAGATCCACACACGAGAAAAGCCATATAAATGCATGGAGTGCGGAAAGACCTTTGCTCTCAGCAGTAAACTTGAAATTCACAAAAAGTTCCATACTGGAGAAAAGCCATTTAAATGCCTGGAGTGTGGGAAGACCTTTGCTCTCAGCAGTAGACTTGGTATTCACAAAAAGATTCACACAGGTGAAAAGCCATATAAATGCATGGAGTGTGGAAAGTCCTTTACTCAAAAAGGTAATCTTATTTCCCACAAAATGATCCACACAGGGGAGAGGCCATATAAATGCATGGAGTGTGGAAAGACCTTTACTCAAAAAGTTAATCTTATTTCCCATAAGAAGATCCATACAGGAGAAAAGCCATTTAAATGCCTGGAGTGTGGAAAGACCTTTGCTGTCAGCAGTAGACTTGGTGTTCACAAAAAGATTCACACAGGAGAAAAGCCATATAAGTGCCTGGAATGTGGAAAGGCCTTTGTTCAGAGCAGTCACCTCAGAAAGCACAAAAGGATCCACACTGGGGAAAACCATATAAATGCATGGTGTATGGAAAGACCTTTGCTCTGAGCAGTAGACTTGGTACTCACAAAAAGATTCACACAGGAGAAAAGCCATTTAAATGCATGGAGTGTGGAAAGACCTTTTCTCAAAGCCGTTACCTTGCTTCCCATAAAAAGATCCACTCGGGAGAGAAACCATTTAAATGCATAGAGTGTAGAAAGATGTTTACTCAGAGGAGTGGACTTAGAAGCCACATAAAGATCCACAGTGGAAAAAACATAAATGCATGAATTTTGGAAAGACATTTGCTTGGAGCAGTACTCTTCTCATAACAACACAGGAGAGATGCCGTATAAATGCATGGAATGTGGAAAGTGCTCATGTGTGGTAATCTTCTCATAAAAGGATCCATGCTTGGGAGAAACTGTATAGCAATAACAATTCTATTTAGACTTATATACCACTCCACAATGCTTCACTGCACTCTCTGAGCAGTTTATAAAGTCAGCATATGGTCTCCAACAATCTGGACCCTCATTTTACTGACATCAGAAAGATGAAAGGCTGAATCAACCATGACCTAGTCAGGATCAAGCTCCTGGCTGTGGCCAATTAGTATGTAGTACTAATGTAGTACTGCATTCTAACCACTGCTCCACCATATCTCTCTTTTATGTGTATGCACATTGTGCCTTTCTGATCCAAATGAGACAAGGTTGAATCCAACAAAATAAAATTTAATGTGGAGAAAAGTAAGATTTTACACTTGTGCAGGAAAAACCGATTACATGAAACCTGGCTCAAAAACAGTAACTGTGAGACTTCTGGCTGTATTCTGGTGCCATTGGGAGCAAGGACCGTGAGCTCCACCACCCTGTTCCAAGTTCACCCCATTGGAGGGCTCCTATTGTAGCCATAGCCACCCTGGAGTGGTGGTGAAGTAAAGCAGGACCACCTGGTAGGTCGAGGAGAGCTGCATCTCCCCCCTGACCTGAAAAACCCCCTCATCCAAAGAAGAGGTGCAGCGGCAACTAAAATGGCTGCCACAAAGCCAGAAGACAGTCTGAAAAACTAGGACAGTCAGGAGTGGAGAGATGGTGAATGGTGTGTTAACTGGGTGAGAGAATATTTTTGAACTTTTAAGTGTAATCCTGACAGGAATATTCAGAAAAGTGGACCTATAACTATTTTTAAAGTGGCAACGGCCTAACACTGGAGTAGAATTTTAAGAAGTAAAGCAAAGTAAAGGAAGATTAAAAGGAATCTTTTAAAAATATAGGAAATTGAATTTTGAATTTTTTGATTGGATAGACCTCAGCTTTGGATAGAAATTTTTAAAATTCTATAATCTATTAAAAAAAACCAAAATAACATTTCTTTTTGGAAATATTAGTAAAGTTTGATGAGAAAGATGAAAAAGCAACAATAAAAAGTGAAAACTGATTTTAAGAGTGCCACCTGCTATGAAAAACGGAGACACTGCAGATTCCCAAAGTTTTGATAACATTTGGTTTAAGAAGAATTATAAGTGGAAAATAAGAGAACTTTATCATTAGAGAACCCCTGAAAGCTATAATATAAGATTCAACTGGTGGAGGAACTTTATAAAGGTTTTACTCTTGGACTATTTAAAAGGACAGATTGATTAATTCTGGGATATAAAGATTCCTGGGTGTTGGATTTGCATCTGAAATGTGACTTTGGTTTGAATAAAGGATTGTTGGACGATTGGACAAAAAGAAGTAAAATAATTAAAAGCAAATAAATAAAATAAGTAGACTACAACCTATTTCTTGGTAAGCTAGAAAAAAGTGGGATAGATAGCACCACCAGCAGATGGATTCGCAACTGGTTGACAAACCATCCTGAATGAGTAGTCCTTAATGGGTTAAGTCTACATGAAGGGAAGTAAGCTCTGGGGTGCCACAAGGTTCTGTCTTAGGCCTAGTACTCTTCAATATCTTCATTAACGACTTAGATGAAGGAATAGAAGGGGAACTTACCAAATTTGCACATGATGCTAAGCTGGCAAGAATAGCTAGCACCCAAGAAGATAGGCTCAAGATCCAGATGAATCTTGACAGACTAGAACGCTGGTGCCTGTCTAACAAAATGAAATTCAGTGTAGAGAAAAGTAAAGTCCAGCACTTGGGCAAGAAAAACCAAAGGTACACAAATAGATTGTGTGAAACCAGGCTCAATAGCAGTAACTGTGAGAGGGATCTTGGAATCTTAGTGGATAACCAGCTAAATTTGAGCCAGCAATGTGCAGCGGCAGCCAAAAAAGTGAATGCAATCCTAAATTGGATCAACAGAGGGATACAATTAAGATCAAGGTACTAATATCACTCTATAAAGCCTTAGTAAAACCACACCTAGAGTATTGCATTCAGTTTTGGTCACCACACTATAAAAAAGATGTTGAGACTCTAGAAAAAGTACAGAGAAGAGCAACCAGGATGATTAAGTGACTGGAGACTAAAACATGAGCCCAGAAGGAGCTGGGCTTGGCTAGTCTAGTAAAGAGAAGGACCAGGGGAGATATGATAGCGGTCTTCCAATATTTGAGGAGCTGCCATAGGGAGGAAGGGGTCAATCTATTTTCTAAAGGTCCTGTAGGCCAGACAAGGAATACTGGATGGAAACTGAACACGGAGAGATTTAATCGGGAAATGAGGAGAAACTTTCTGACAGTGAGAACAATCAACCAATGGAACACCTTTGCCCTCAGAAGTTGTGGGTGGATCATCACTTGAGACTTTCAAGAAGAGATTGGACTGCCATTTGTCAGAAATGGTGTAGGGTCTCCTGCTTGGGCAAGGGGGTTGGACTAGATGACCTACAAAGTCCTTTCCGATTATCTGATCTGATCTGATCTGAAATACATAGCATGAAAGTAGATCTGGAAATGGAGATGCAAAAGACAGAAAGAAAGCAGGAGTTCAGGAAGAGGAGGAGCCAATTGGAAGGGTAGCCAGAAAGACGGAAGAGATGAAACAACAAACAAAAAAGAAATGATAAAAACGAGAAAAAAATAAAAATGACAATGATTGATGTAATAAACCAAGAGGAGAGTACTTTAAGGGAAGTTAAACAGGAATTGGAATTGCAGGGAGAATTTTCTGGGAGAAAGGGGTAAGAGTAGAGAATTTGAAAATGAGACAATGGAATATAGTAGAGAAGGGAGGAATATTCCAGAGGAATGGTCACGAAATGATAGAGATGAAAATTTAAGAGAGGAACATGGGAGACAAGCTAAGAAACAACTAACTAAAACATTAATGCAAGTGAGAGATGATGGTTAAAAGGGGAGGAAGGATTATGATTCCACATAAATGTGTATATTATTAATTAAGATATACAAGTGTTAAATGTAATAAATATGAATATTAACATTCTACTGTAGGAAAAGGAATGGTATGTGGAATCTGACATAAAGTACTATAGAACAATATAGCACAAGATAATGAAAGATTACAATTTAATAAAAGCAATCATTATTAGCAGAATTGTTTAAGAAACGATTAAATAAAGCACCAATGCAAGTGAGAGTTGATGTTTAAAAGGGGAAAAAAAGATTATGATTCCAGATAAATGTGTGTACTATTAGTCAAGATATACAACTTTTAAATATAATAAATATGTAATAAATATTAATATTAATATTCTATGGTAGAAGTAGGAATAGTACGTGAGATCTGATTGCCATTAAACTATTATAGCACAATATAGAATAAGATAATGAAAAATTACAATTTAACTAAAAGCAATTATATTATTAGTAGAATTGTACAATTTGTTGAATGTAAATATGATGAATACTATTTGATCTGTATTAAAATGTAACATAATAGTGGCACAATTAAAAAATAATAAGGGGCTAAACAATGCAAAAATATAAATCAATATGAATTTGTGAATTGTTATTAGAATTATATAATTTGTTAAACACTGCAAATATTATTAATATAGTATCTGTAGTTTAAGGAACAATGCTAAGAATATAGAGATTGATACAAAAATAACATACTGTAATATAGAATAATTAAGATTGATAAATTAACATGCGTATTAATGTCAAATTTCATAGGAATGTCAACTGTATTAATACTGAAAACTATTGTCATATTTTTTTTAAAATGTAAGACACTCCAGAACAACACTATTCAAACAAAGATATGTTTATTGAAACAAAAACAAAAAATGTATTGAAAAAAGAAACATCAACTGTGAGAGAGATCTTGGAGTCCAAATGGATGATCATTTAAACATGAGTCACCTGTGTGCGGCTGCAACCCAAAAAACCTAATACAATCCTTGGTTGTTTAAACTGAGGCATAGAATCAAAATCATGTGAAGTACTAGTACCCCTTTATAAAGCATCAGTAAGGCCTCACCTGGAATACTGCATCCAGTTTTGGTCATCACATTACAAAAAAGATGGTGCGACTTTGGAAAAAATTCAAAAAAGAGCAGATAAAGGCCTGAAGATTAAAACATGAAGACAGTTGCAGGATTTCAGTTTGCTAGTCTAGAGAATGGAAGGATTAGGAGTGACATGATAGCAGTATTCCAGTATTTGAGAGTCTGCCACAAAGAGGAAGGGGTCAAATTATTTTCCAAAGCACCAGAGGGCAGGACAAGAAATAATGGATGTAAACTAATCAAGGAGAGAAACAACTGGAATTAACAAGAATCTTCCGTACAATGAGGATAATTAACTTATCAATATCTTTTTAGGTGAGGTCTCCAGAACTGGACACAGTATTCCAAATAGGATCTGACTAAAGCCCTATGTAGCGAGTTAAGATGACTTTTTTCCTGATGATGATACATCTGTTGATGCATCCCAGAATTTTGTTTGCCTTCACAGATGCCTGGACACACTGTTTACTCATTTTGCAGTTATCATTTTCTCAGTGCTATGGTAACTTTGTCCATATGGTTGTGTGAAAAAAGCACTGCTAGAACTCATGTACTCAAAGGCCAAATTGTGGAAATATGCATACCTTTGTGCAGGTGGGTCCAAGCCCAGCGACCGCCAGGCTGAAGCTCCAAGCAGCACGCGGAGACACGCAATCAGGCCTTCCAGATGCACTGGGCTGCTGTGCAGCCACCTGCTCCATCCCAGCTGTGGTGGCGTTGCGTTGAGGCAGCCCTGACAGTTAACCGCTACACTGCAGCAGCTACGCACTTGGCTCCTTCCCTCAAACCTCATCCTCCAGTGAGCCTGCTGCCTGACCCCTCCCACCCCAACAGCCCCGGCAATGGGAAGGGCGGGAAGCAGATAACAGATAATCAGAGTTAGAAGGGACCTTGTAGGTCATCTAGTTCAACCCCGCCACCCAAGCGGGAGAACCTACACCATTTCTGACAAATGGCAGTCCAATCTCTTCTTGAAAGTTTCAAATGATGGCGCGCCCAGAACTTCTGAGGGCAACTTCTGTTCCATTGGTTGATTGTTCTCACTGTAAGAAAGTTTCTCCTTATTTCCCAGTAAAATCTCTCCTTGTTCAATTTCCATCCATTATTCCTTGTCTGGCCTACAGGTGCTTTAGAAAGTAGCTTGACCCCTTCCTCTCTGGCAGCCCCTCAAATACTGGAAGACTGCTTTCATGTCTCCTCTGGTCCTTCTCTTCACTAAATTAGCCATGCCCAATTCCTTTAACAGTTCTTCATATGTTTTAATCTCCAGTCCCCTAATCATCCTGGTTGCTCTTCTCTGTACTTTTTCTAGAGTCTCAACACCTTTCTTATAATGTGGTGACCAAAACTGGATGCAGTACTCTAGAAAACTCATTGGAGGATGATGTTTGAAGGAGGGGGACGAGTGTGCAGGAGCTGCAGTCTGGCAGTGACCAGCTAGGCTGCCTCAACACAACCCCACAATCTATCTGCCTGCCGCCGCTCCACAGTGAAGAGAAGGATCAGGAGAGACTGTTCCAATATTTGAGGGGCTGCCACAGAGAGGAGGGGGTCAACCTAATGTGAAATTAAGAAGTACTTTAAAAACCTACTTCAGTCCTTCCTGATGAAACAGGCAGAAATATGAATAGGAACTTTGGGATGTGGAGATACCAAAACTAATCCAACCTGCCAATAAAGGAGAAAATGTGTAGCTCACTGTTGAAATTAGGGGGTCCTTGGTGCTCTCTGAGCTTGATTGTTTTGTAGCAGACATTTCATTAGCCAAACTAGGGAACATCATCAGTGTACCAACCAACATCAGAGGCATCAAAGAGCCTTCAATCTAACTTGCGTCTGCTGTGTCAAATTAAGATCTGAGTCAACCAGTTTGAATGCAGAAGCAGGGAACCTTTTTCAGTCAAAGACTTCTTTCGATGTGATAAAATAATGACAGATATCAGGGTAGAGTGTTTGCGAAAAGCTTCAGGCTGAAAACAATTCATTTTTCAAACAAGGGGCCAGAATGAACAGAAGCTGAAACAAATTCACGGGAAAAAATATTTGTCAAGCATTAGGGCAATATAGTTAGGATAAGCACTCCAGGGATGCATGGGAGACATCTGGTTTGCAAGGGTTGCAATCAATGTTTTGCAAGCCGATAGGCCAATTTCCTTCAGGAGGATCTGTGCCTCAGCTGTTCCTTTAGGTGCACTTGCCACCATGGTACTTATCATGCCCCTCCAGCTTGCTGTCTAGCACCCCAGCCTTAGAGCCTTTTCCCTTTACAAGCAGGTTTAGGAGAAGTAGAAATTTGCCTGGTTTTTACTTCAAAGCTATGACACCCTTCCAGTTTGAGGATCTGTTAGCTTATGAATAAATATTAGAGGATTTTGTGAGCTTTGAATGAACTTTCAACCGAAATTATTCCTCGTGCCTTTGCCTGCTTGAAGTAACATCTTCTTAACCCCCTACTGCACAAACTAGGAGGGTTAATTGTAATGATAGAGCACAACGTCTAAGAAACTTTGCAAAGTAGCCCTTGCTGATGTAGAAAGTTAGCACCCACCCCTCTCCTAGAAGAATGAAATATTCTAGGAAATATTAAAAAAGCAGAATGTTATATTTACCTGGATGAAAAAAGGAGAAACATGTTTTTAAAGCAGCTTTGTGCAGATCCCTGCCTCCCCTTCAGCACCAGGGTGATGGGATCACGACAGCAACAGGATTCAAAATTTTTTACTACTGGTTCTGTGGGTGTGGCTTGGTGAGCGTGTTTTGGCTTGGTGGGCGTGGCAGGGGAAGGATACTGCAAAATCTCCATTCCCTCCACACCCCTGGGAGAAGGTTACTGCAAAATCCCATTCCATCCCCACCCCACTAATCTGCTTTCCAGCTCCGCTCTCCACTCTCCTGGTCAACAAAAGAAGACCCACCCAATCAGCTGGGACTTGGGAGGCAGAGAATAGATGGGGGTGGGGCCAGTCAGAGTTGGGATTTGCTGGTTCTCCAAACTATTCAAAATGTCTGCTATCAGTTCTCTAGAACCTGTCAGAACTTGCTGAATACCACCTCTGGATTGGGACATGCTAGGATTAGCCCTCTACCCATCTCACCACATGGCACCTGGGAAGATTGCATCACCCAGCAAGATTCAACCAAGCTACCCTTGCACGGCCCCATGGGAGTCTGACAACCAATCAGGATACATTTCTTGCCACAGGAACAGGAAGCTCAGAGAGGGCACAAAACCCGGGGACTCTCAGCATTTCCACCCTTTTCATCCAGATCTCCAAGGCATGTTATCCTGTTCATCAATAAACCTTCTTTCTAAGCAACTTCCATGAATCCAGTGTCTCTTCCCCCACTTGGAACTGAACCCAGAAGGATATTTCTTCCAACACTGAAATCAAGGAAGGTGACCTGATAGCTTAAGCAGTGCTTAGGTGTCCAGAGAAGGCCTTCAGGTAAATGAAGTTTATCATTAGCATAGGAAAAACGTAGGCTGGGGTGGTAGTTATTAACCTACATGATAATAAGGTAGAATTAGTTAATGGCATATTACTAGGTAACTACCAAGTAATTGGTTGGATTGCTCGGTGTGTGTGGCTCATATTGCTTTCTAACTGATCAGAAAATACTTTTTAAAAAGTGTGGAAAGAGCTTCAGGGTGAAAATTTCCTTTCTCTCAAAAGGAGGCAAAATGACCCAAAGCCCCTGAAATGCAGGTGCAAAAGATTTTTCATTATGGCCATATTTTGCTTTTTTTATGGTGTGCTAAGTATGAGTTGGGACTTCAATACATCCAAATAAATATGGCTTTCCAGGCATGTATTAAATCCTTTCTGCTTGCATTAAAATTACTAATATATACTGTTGAGGTAATTCCCCGTTAGGAGAATGAGCACATACAGGGAGACGTATTGAGAGTAGTGTTTGAATAATACACACACAGCACACAGATACACTGTACAGTAAATGTAGGTTCCAGAAAGGTTTAAGCAAAGTTCAAAACAAGCAGTCCAAAGTCATTCACAGATAAGATAAGTCGGTTTTCAGTCCAGGGATAATCCAATAACAAAGTCCAGTGTCAAAAACAGTTCATCAAATCCAGGAATAACAGTCAACTAGGAAGAATGGCAATATTCTCCAACAGAAGGAAAAAAAGACTCACTCACTTCTTCTGAGACTAAGACTAAGACTAAACAACCCAGGTTTCTGACTCCATCTTATGGCCATTTGAGAAACCACACCCAATTACATTTTAGGATTCTCTTAAAGATACAGTATTAAAATGTCTATCCTGGTTTATATATTTCCAACCCAAATAGCTGTTAGGTGACTCATATTCCTAACATATACAAATATTTGGAGGTCTTTGGGTGGAGGACAAATGTCAGGGTTTGAGAGGCTCCTGCTGGGTTGACGCTGTTTTGTTTTTTTTTTGGTTTCAAATATTGCTCATTAAAGTTTCTGGGTCAAACGAGAAGAAATAGATAAACAAAGGAAAAAAAAAACCAGGTTAACTCCATTCTTTTAAAATTGATTTTAACCGCTTTTCCCTCTATTTAAATCACCCAGTGTAGCAAATCTCTTTTTGTGTGTCATTATTGACTCCAACTGTGGACGAATCTTTACATCCCAGTGAAGTCTGCAGCTCTTCTTATTTTGCTCTTTCATTTTCTTTTTCTCTGTCTATTCATGATATAATGATATCTCCCTTGCCTTCCATTCTCCAAGTCTTTAACTTCCCAATCCCATTTCTTGAGATAATTTTTTTACTCAATCCTATATAGACATGTTCTCTCTCCCTCCCTCCCTCCCTCTCCCCCCCCTTAATATTTGAGATTCATGTTCCTTTTTCACTAATTTCCTTTCTTTGTTTTGCAATTCCACTTTTTCTCCAGTCACAGACGAGATGCTTTCTATCCTCTCTTCCAACACAAGGCAGTAGCAGAGCCGATTAAGTGTTCCATTTTGAGGTCATTGTGAAGCTGATCCATTTTGGAGAGGGGAAGAAATGGGGCGGCAAAAGCCCCCTGACCACTTCATCAGGGGCCATGCATTGTTTCCAGCTGTCTCCTCTGACAGTTTCCCCCATTGGAAGAGGCACCAGAGAGACCACCTGGGAGCTTCTTTTGACTGCTTGGAGCATCTGCATCTGCCTTTGCCAAGCATATAATAAAGGCCTGAGCATGGAAAGAGTTTCAGTCAGAGCATCCCTTACTTCCCATCAAAAGATTCACAGAGATGAGAAACCATATAATCCATAAGGGGATTTATTTATTTATTTATTTTACTTTGCTGGGTAGTTTTATTTGGTTCTATTTCAAAAAAGGACTTTTCAACTTTTTTGTTTGTTTGTTTGTCCTGGCTATAAAGAAAGAGGTAATAAAAGTAGAGTATACTTATATAATTGTTTTCTGAGGTTCTCGCGGGTATTTGTATGTGGATCTTTATATATATAAAATTATATATGGATCTTTGGTTATTCGGGTTTTCTCCTGCGTGTAAAATTGGAAGCATTTTGGCTACGTTTTCACAAAATCTCATTTGTCATCTTCAGGCTTGTGTCTGCGGCTTTGTGCTTCTTGGAGTAATGTGAGCTTGCAGCTTTTTTTCTTTTAACTGCCAGTGGGAGTCTGACTTGGCTGGGTGGGGGCTTGGCTGTGTTCTGATTGGGTGGGGGTGTGTTCTTATTGGTTGGGGCCCTGTAAGTAAGTAAGTAAGTAAGCTCACACTACTCCAAGAAGCACAAAGCCGAAGACACAAGCCTGAAGATGACGAATGAGATTTTGTCGAAACGTCGCCAAAATACTTCCAATTTTACGCGGGAGAAAACCCGAATAACCAAAGATCCACATACAAATACCCATGAAAACCTCAGAAAACAAATAATTATATATACATATACATATGCATATGCATATGTATAATCATATACATATACATGTACATGTACATGTACATATTAATACACATACACATACACAAATACATACATACACACACATATATATATAGAATAGAATACTTTATTGGCCAAGTGTGATTGGACACACAAGGAATTTGTCTTGGTGTAAATACTCTCAGTATACATAAGAAAAGATACATTCGTTAAGAATCAAGAATCATAGTGTACAGCACTTAATGATAGTCATAGGGTACAATCAGCAATCAAATCATACTAGGAAACAGTCAATATAAGGATACAAACGACAAAGTTACAGTCCTACAATCACAAGTGGGAGTGTATGGGTGGTAAGAAGTGATGAGAAG
>NW_020769638.1:5884-23012 GCF_900518735.1 Pseudonaja textilis
CAGGAGAGAAACCCTTTGAATGTCCAGATTGTGGGAAAAGTTTCAGACAGTATTCCCATCTGGTGAAACACCAGAGGACTCATACAGGAGAGAAACCCTATGAATGTCCCCTTTGTGGGAAAAGTTTTAATGATCATTCCAACCTGGTGATACACCAGAGGACTCACACAGGAGAGAAACCCTTTGAATGTCCTGATTGTGGGAAAAGTTTCAGACAGAATTCCCACCTGGTGATACACCAGAGGAGTCATACAGGAGAGAAACCCTTTGAATGTCCTATTTGTGGGAAAAGTTTTAGTAATAATTCAAGCCTGGTGAAACATCAGTGGATTCACACAGGAGAGAAGCCCTTTGAATGTCCTATTTGTGGGAAAGGTTTTAGTGATAATTCGAGTCTGGTGATACACCAGAGGACTCATACAGGAGAGAAACCCTTTGAATGTCCTCTTTGTGGGAAAAGTTTCATACAGAATTCTGATCTGATGAAACACCAGAGCACTCACACAGGAGAGAAACCCTTTGAATGTCCTGACTGTGGGAAAAGTTTTAGTCGCAAATCCAACCTTGTGAGGCACCAGAGGACTCACAGTAGGAAAGAGAAACCCTTTGAATGTCATGATTGTGGGAAACATTACAGTCAGAATTCCCACCTGGTGATACACCTGAGAGAAATCGTTGAACTGTCCAGTGTGTAGATATTATTTCAAGTATAAATCATAACTTATTGCACACAAATATGAGGAAAAAGTAGATGAGTTTAGAGAATTCTGGAATTTCATTTGTGATCTTCCATTGAATGTGTATTTGAGAAATTGATAGCTCGCATTTTGTTTGAAAATGGAAGCATTTGGTCACTCAAATCTTGAAAATTTTTTAATGTATATAGATATTTTGAATGTGGAAGGGGAACCAAAAACTAAACAAGAACTACAAAAACAGGGTGTTGATTTATCATGGTGGCCACATATGCAGATGCAATCAAGATATGAGAAAGATGTTAAGAGATATATGGCTTTTATAAAGAGCAAACAACATTTGATCATATACTGTTAGTGGTAGATGAAATGTTAATGAAGAAATTATATTATTATTATTATTGTGGAATTATTACTTGTGGAAGCAGCTGCTATTTTGCCACACTGTCCACACTGATAATGCAGAAGAGGGACAAACCTCTCTGTTTTGCTACCTTAACATGAGGAAAAAATGTACAATAGAAAATGTCTCATTTTTTTGGTAAAATATGTGTGGAAATAAGATTGGAACTACAAACATGAAGGGAATGATGAAAGTAAGCTTGGAAATGTATAGTATTATACTACAAAAATTAGAAATGGAGACGTAAAATAAAGAAGAACAAAGAGAGCCAGAGGAGAGTAGTTGAACAAAGAGGAAACCAGCTCTAAAGAACAAATGGAACAACGAACATTAAAACAAGAAGAAGAAAAAAAGAATTAAAGCTAAAACTTTGAGGCTTGATGTGATAAATAAAGGGGGAATTGTTTGGAAAGTTAAACAAAGGAAAAGGAAACAACAGAAGAGGGAATTACAGAGGAAAGATCAAGAGAGGGAGCAGGATAAAATAAATAATTGGTGTAAGAAATGGAGGGAAACAATAGGGGAAAAGAGGGAAATTAAGAGAAAGGATCAGAAAATGATGGGAAATTATATAGTCAGGATGAGAGAATGGGTAGAAGAGGAGTAGGAAGGGGGATTCTACATGGAAACATTTTGTGATACTTAAGAATATAGATTTAAAAATAGAAAAGACTGGCACTGATATATTTTTTTAAAGATTACTACCAAACCACATATAGATTTACTGAAATAGATATGGAAATGGGAATTTACTATAAGAATATTTATTGATATTTAATAAAGTGATGAATAAAGTTAAAATGAATTATGAGAATTGCAATGGAAAAGACTATTATTAGCTTCCAAAATTAATTGAACAGATTAATATTTTTGAAATAGATGATTTAGAATGTAATTAAAAAAGGGAACACATGCAGAATCTGACTTTATATGTGTGTGTGTGTGTGTGTGAGAGAGAGAGAGAGAGAGAGAGAGAGAGAGATATGTAGTAGGGGATTACTGTTATTACTGTGTAACGTAAGTAAAAAATGACTATATTATGGTAAATGTTTACAATGAATTAAAGGGAATAAAACAGGAGAATGTATATGGTAAAGGGGTGACAAGCTCAAATTGACAAAGGGGATAATTTTGGAATAATAGTATGTGATAAACTTGCAAATATGACTGGTAAAAGTAAATATGTGTAATGAGTATAGAAATGAAACAAGAATTTAGACAATATTGTAAAATAAGGCATGAGAATATTCAAAGAAAAATGAAATAAGCTATAATATGAATTAAAATTGGATAAAATGAGTGTAATGAATGTAATAATGTATGAGAATATTTAAAGAAAAATGGAATAAGTAATAATATATGAAATTGGATATGAAAGCTACATATGTAATCATGGTTATCTTTGTATTGAAATGTAAAACTGGAACCACATTGTTCACCCAAAGAGATGTTTTTTTACAATATAAAAATAAAAAAAAATGCAAAAAAAGAGAGAAAATGTCTCATTTTTAAAAATGCATTATGTAAGAATTATCAGAAGCATTTGACATGTAAAAAATGGGTATTGTCAGCGTTGCTATGAATATTAGGGCAAGGCAAGGCGCTCACAGTTGCCTCAGACTGTGAAAGTAGTAGCTATTAAGTTTAATAAATGAATTTAATAATAAAAAGATAAAGCTCATTTCCCACCTTTTGCTCAGTGATGAGGACTACACACTTACAGTGGGTTTCTAATGAACTACAACTGTTAACTTGTAATCTGTCTCTTCTTCATTTTGCATCTCTGACCAATCTGTTTTCCTCAGCTTCCCTTCCCTCATTATAAATTTAGAATTTCAATTTCAGTCATTCATCAGTCCATGGACTCTGTGACTCTGATGATGTGAGCTGCAATTAGGTTTCTGCCTCTTAATTTATTTGTTGCATTGCTATCTGCTCCAGTCCTAAATTCTATGAAAGAATGACATTTCATTAGGCACAGTTAAAAAATAAGAATGGATAAACTAGATCTGTTTTTATTGGCCTTCTTTTCAGATTCAGGGATGTTTTTCTCCATTGCTGCCAGTCTGAGAGAAGGAAATTAGGATGTTTCAAACTGGACAACTAAGCTACGGTTTCCCTTTTAACATTACAACCTCTAAAACAGCCATTGGGTGTGCCAGTGAGTTGGTAGGCTTTTGAAAATGATACCATTACAGAGGATTTGACTTGAAGAGCTGAAGACAGATTAACAGAGTTGGAAGAAACTGTTGGTTGTGGTTTGCTGGCAGCCGGTGCAGAGGTATTGGACAGTGAGGACGAAAGGGAACCAGTCAGGGAGTCTGGCAAGGACTTGGACGAGGGTCCTGCATCTGATGCAGGTATGGGGCCAGGACCATCTGAGAGTGGGGTGCTGCCTTCGGAGCCTTCAGAGTCTGGCAGCAGCGATGCAGAGGAACCAGGGGAGCCTGTCCCCAATGCATGTGTGCGCAGGGCTGCTAGAAGGAGAGAGCAGTTGAAGCAGAGGGGTGACTCGGGAGTAAGGCTAAAAGGTGATTACCCCTCCTGTAAGGGATAAAAGTCAGCCCTCAGTGACGTGCTCTTTGCAAGAAGCAAAGACATTCATTAGATTCTGATTCATCAGTGAAGTCCTGCGAACTCTGGTTTGTTTTTGAGGGGACTCCTGTCGGTTTATATTCTAAGTAATTGGACTACTGTTTCTTGGCAGCATTCTGCAGCACTGAAAAGCATGCTCTTATCTGGAGGAACTGTGTCTAATGAGTTTTGGCTGGGAATTCCCAGCGTCGCATTAAAAAAGGTTTTACTTTTAAATGCAGTTGGTGCCTGGGTCAGAACAAGGATCTAGTAGGTCATCTAGTCCAACCTCCCACTCAAGCAAGAGGCCCTACACCATTTCTGACAAATGACAGTCCAATCTCTTTTTGAAAGCCTTCAGTGATGAAGCTCCCAGAGCTTCAGAGGGCAAGCTGTTCCATTGGTTCATCGTTCCCACTGTCAGAAAGTTTCTCCTTATTTCAAGGCTGAATCTCTCCTTGATCAATTTCCATCCAATATTCCTTGTCTGGCCTATAGGAACTTTGCAAAATAGCTGGATCCTTTCCTCTCTGTGGCAGCCCCTCAGATACTGGAAGACTGCTTTCATGTCTCCCCTGGTCCTTCTCTTCACTAAACTGGCATGCCCAGTTCCTATAACCGTTCTTCATATGTTTTAGTCTCCAGTCCCCTAATCATCCTGGTTGCTCTTCTCTGTACTTTTTCTAGAGTCTCTTGGTTGTCCATTAAGACTCCAAGATCCCTTTCACAATAACTACTATTAAGCCTGGTTTCACCCAGTCTATATGTGTACTTTTGGTTTTTTTTGCCTAAATGAAAGACTACTTTTCTCTACACTGAATTTCACAGGGCCCAGTGTTCAAGTATAGACATAGACCCACTAAGGAGTACTTGTTGGGTACAATTTGTCAGCCACTTACAAATCCATCTGGTGGTGATGCTATCTATCCCACTTTTTTTCTAGCTTGCCAAGAAGTACGTTGTCGCACCCCCACGTCCCTTCGATGTTGCGTGACACTAACTACTCATGTGAGCTTCCTCCGAGCCCAGTTGTGCCGGGTTGCCCTGCTCTGAAGTTTGTTGGACTGCTTGCCTTGCTCCGAAGGGTGCTGGACTGTTAACTTCTGCCGTGATTTGCTTCTGGCGTGGTTTGCCTGGCGTGTGTCCCTGGAGGCGATGTGTGATGACGTGCGTGGGTGCTATGTAGCAGCAAACTCCATGGGCACACCTGGATAATGTTTACTGACCTCAGAATCGGTGGTTGGAGCAGTTGTCGGAATGATGCTGGGCTGACAAAGTGGGACATTATTGGTGATGGGTTGCTGGTGGTGATTGTGGTGCTGGTGGTGGATTATTGTGTTGTATTATTACTAATAGCATATTGTTTGGGGTCAGTTGGAGGCTTAATGATAATTCTGGATGTTACTTTTCCCGAAGGTAGCTGGATATTGAGGGAGTAATAATGTATAAGCATAAATACAGTTCTGAGCTGTTGTAAGCCCAGAGCTGACTTTAAAACTATGGCTTAGTTGTTTCTTGTTGTCACTTCTTGGAAAAGAAGAAAGCCTGTTTGAAGAAATTGAGTGGTCTTTTCAGTGCAGTTGACCCAAAGAACAGCTGAGATAGGTTGCGGTCTACTTTGTTGAATACCTTGCTGAAGTATAAGTATATTATGTCCACAGTATTTCACTGGTCTACTAATTCAGTCACTATGTTGAAGAATGAAATAAAATAGGTTTGGCATTATCTGTTTTTAAAAAACCCATGCTGACTTCTGGTTATTGCTTCACTCGTTTCTAGATGTTGGTAGATCTGGTTTTTTTATTATCTTTTCCAGTATCTTCCTGAGTATTGATGTTAGGCTGATTGGTCTGTAGTTTCCTGGGTCTGTTCCCCTCCTCCTCACTTTTTTTTTTTTTTTTTTTTTGAAGATGGGAATCACATCAGCTCTTTTCCAGGCCTCTGGTAGGTCCCCAGTGCTCCAGGGTTTTTGAAAGATGTGGTACAGCGGTTCTGAAATAACATCTGCCAGCACCTTTAGAACTCTGGGATGTAATCTGTCAGGTCTCAATGATTTTTATTCATCAGACAGATGTGCTCTTACTTCCCTGATGACTCTCCATGATGGAGAAGACACAAAATGTTTCGAAAAAGCCACCAATAATTAATAGTACTGCTTCACATTATGCTAGTGTGACCACACTTAGAATACTGCATCCAGGTCTGGTCACCACAGTACAAAAAAGATGTTGAGATTATGGAAAAGGTGCAAAGAAGAACAACTAAAATGATAAAGGGTCTGGATACTAAATTGTATGGCAATCAATTGAGGGAGCTAAGATAACGAGGTTATTGCCTCATTTAACAACCATTTAAGATTATGATGATACATAAAAAGCCATTTGGCAAACAGTCTTTGCATTTGCAACCATCACATTGTCCCTTAATCCTGTGATAACCATTATAGCATGCTTCCCAACAAGACAAACTTCATGTAGAAGGTAGAAATAAAATCAAAAGTATATTGATTCACTTAATGATCAGAAGAGAAGTGAGGTCAAAAGCCTGTTGCAATAAAGCGATTTGCCAGAATTGCCAGTCACAGTTGTGGTCGCTAAGCGAGGACTACCCATGTTTATTTACTACCACCCTGCAGGCTTCTTCCTGCAATTGATGGGGAGGAGACCAATGTGCTCTCTGGATGGCTTTCCGATTAAAGAGCTGGTGGGCTACAGGGGGGAAGGTACTGTTGCTGGACTAGGAGTAGTTGCAGTCCCTCCTCAGCCATGAAAGTCCCTCAGGGGAAGGGAGGAGCTTGAGCCGTGACGATACGGTTTGCAATCGAGCTCCTCGATTGCAGCCGATATCTCCGTTACCGGCCGGTCCAAAAGACCTATGCTGTCCCGTAGGGACAGCTATTGTGAAGAGCGTATCCTGAGGATTCCGGGGATATCGCAAAATCCCTGGAAGTCCCGGGAGAAGCTCTTTTTGCTGGCAGCAGAGAGGCAGCCCCCATGCTGCTGAAGTCGGGGCGGCTCCAGAAAGAACGGGTCTGAAAGAGAGTCTGTCGGTTGGGTGAGAAACTTTTTTTATTTTATTTAATTTTTTGAGTCTTGAAAGTTCACTCTGATTATTAGAAGAAATCTGTGTGATTTTTTTTCTTTTGACAAAACTGACTAAGCGGCATTTTTTTAAGGGAGACGTCAAAGAGAGGCTTTATTTGCTCTTTTTTTTTTCTTTGCTTCCGGACTTCATTCTTACTTACTGGATAACTGGACTGTTCCTTTTTATATTTATATGTTTTATTCTTCCTTTGGATTTTTCATTTTTAGGCTAGAGGCTCCCTTTGTTTATTTTTTTATTCTTTTTTGCCTTTATATGTTTGTGTATTCCTTGCCGGCTTTTTCTTTTTTTTTTCTAATTATGCTGTTCAGAGAGGAGGGGTGAAAGTGAGAACTAAGAAACTTTGTAACACTGCCAACTAGAGGCTTGGAAACATTTTACTTGAACTGGAAAGAGACGAAGGACTTCTTCTCAAGGACATCTTTTGATAAGATAGAGGAAAGCGCTCTGTAGAATATTATTACAGGTGTCTTTCTGGATTCTTGTTTATAATTAAACATCTATGGCTTAGCTTTGAAGCTTGTGGGAAAGAGAAGGGAGTCATAATTAGAGCCTTGGACAATTAAATAGAGTGCAGTGTATTGTTGGTTACTTTCTTTTTCTAATTCTTTTTTTTAGTTCCGCCACCCCCTCCACCAGCATCAATTTATATTTTTATTCTAGTAAGGTTTTTATTTTTAAGTTTGATTTATTTGCAAGGGGAAGCCTCTGAATTTTTTATTTTTATTTTATTTTGATTTATTTTATTTTATTTTTTCTCCTTTCTATTTGGATTCTGCTTCTCTTTTTAATGTATATCAATGGACTATTTCTTTTTTCTTTTTTCAATTGAGATTTTTTTAGCTGCATTAAGGTATGGAATTTGAAGAAATTTATTCTTTTTGTTTTTTGTTTTGTTTTTTCTCTCTTTTTCTTCTTTTTGGCTTTGGCCTTCTTTATTATTATTATTACTGGGTTTTTATTCTTATTTTTATTCTCTCTTGTGGATTACTTTTTAATTGGATTAAGGTCAGGAAGAATTTGAAGAATTTTTTCTTTTTTTCTCTTTTTTTGCCCTTTTCCTTTTTTTTTCGTGTTTTTCTTCTTTTTCCCTTATTATTGATTTTTTTTTATTATTGGCCTTTTCATTTTGGATTATAATTGGCTACTCTTTTTGGATTAAAATTTGAAAGAACTTGAAGAGCTGGAACCATTTAAAATGAATAAGAAACTTATATCTTCGGGTACCTCTGTGTCTACTTCTGCCTCCCCACCATCTGGACAGCGTTCAATTCAGACAATGTTAAAGCAAGATAAAGAAAAAGAACAAGAAAGAGTAACTTTACAGATGATTATGCAAGGAATTCAAGATCTTAAGATAAAAACAGATACCATTAAACAAAGAACAGGGAGGACGGAGGAAAAAGTGGAAAGTATTCAACAGATGATGGCAAAATATGAGGAGAGACTTCAAAAAGTTGAAGAGGGGGGCAAGCGAAGAGAGGAGAAGATTGGAAATATTGATAATAGACTAAAAGTGACTGAACAAGAAAAAAGTGGGATGCTGAAGTGGGAGTTGGATAGATCAGAATTCTATCTCAGATTTCAAAATATAGAAGAAGAAAAAGGACAAGATTTGGCTGCGATAATGGTAGGAATCTTGGCGGATGCGCTGGAGATAACAGAAGAGAAGATGATGGATGGAATAGATGAGATATATCGAGTTTTTACAAGATATGCGATGAGAAATAATCTGCCCAGAGAAGTCCATATTAGATTTACTAAAAAATCCATGAAGACACAAATTTTGCAAGTGGCAAGAGAGAAGATACTGAAATACAAAGGTAAAGAAATTTTGGTCTTAAAACAAATACCTAGAAGAGTGAGAGAGATGAGAAAAGAATATCGATTCCTGACCAAAATGTTATTGAAAAAGGAGGTGACTTACAGATGGCTGATCCCAGAAGGACTGATGTTTACGTGGCAGGAACAGAGACATAGAATTGATTCAATTGAGAAAGCAGAACTGTTCTACGCAGAAGTTTTTGGAGGGAGAGAAGGAGAGGCAGAAAAGGAGGTTCCATTAACTGAATCCCAAGAGGAACAAATGGAGATTGGAAAAGAAGAAGGTGCAGTAGGTGGACAAGTGGATATTAAAGATCAGCGTGAATCAAGACCCACGAGAGTGGTTAAATCTAAATATAAAATATAACCATGGAAGAGAAAAAACTGATTACAATGAATATAAATGGACTGAATTCAGCTGCTAAGAGAAGGAAGATTTTCCATAAATTAAGGAAACTAAAGTTTGATGTAATTTGTCTACAAGAAGTACATATTAAAAAACAACATGAACAATTGTTATTACAACCAAAATTAGGGAAATTGTTTACCTCTTTGACTCAATGTAAGAAAAGAGGGGTGGTCTTATATATTAAAGAGGCTATCCCAGCAAAAATGATTTATACAGATGAAGATGGGAGAATATTAATGGTGGAAATAATGGACAATAATAGAAAGATACTTTTGACTGCAATTTATGCCCCGAATGATAAACAGGAAGAATTTTATAAAAAATTACATACTAAGATGGCTGGACTGGACTATGCTAATATAATTATGATGGGGGACTTTAATGGAATTGTGGACAATAAACTTGATTATATTGCAACAGCAGCAAAGTATAATAGAAAAACTCTTCCTAAATCTTTTTTTAAAATGATAGATGAATTAACTTTAAAAGACATATGGAGAGAAAGAAATACTAAACATAAGCAATATACGTTCTATTCAAATAGACATTTATCATGGTCCAGACTTGACATGATTTGGATCTCAACAGACTTAATATCTAGTATTCAAGAAGTAAATATTGAAACAAGTACTTGGGCTGATTATAACCCATTGACAATTAAATGGAAGGGACAAAAAAAAAAGATCGAGATGGACATTAAACAATACTATTTTAAAGGAGAAAGAATTTATACAATGGATGGAGAAAGAATTGGCTTTTTTTTTTAAAGAGAATAGAAAAGAAGACACTTCAATACAGAATGTTTGGGATACAATGAAGGCTTATGCTAGAGGCTTGATAATAGACTATACAAGAAAAAAGAATATTAGGAAAAGGCAAGCTTTCAAAGCCTTGGAGGATGAATATAAAAGACTCGAAAAAGAACTGCAGAAAATACCACAGAAAAAAGACGTCAAATTGAAACTGGATATAACTAAACATAAAATGGACTTAATAGAGAAAGAAGAACTGGCACAGAAAATTAGGAATGCTAAACAGAATTATTTTGAAGATGCAAATAAGCCAGGTAGATGGCTAGCATATAAGTTGAGAAAGGAGAAAGAGTCGAGGAAAATATTGCAGTTAATAGATGACCAAGGTAAAACTTGTCATGGCAGCAAAGAGAAAAAAGAAATTATTCATGATTTTTACAAACATTTATATAAAAAGAAGATATTGATGAGGAGAAAGTTAAACAATACTTGCAGAATGCAAATCTACCTAAGATACCTAAAGAGATTGAAGAAATGCTAGAAAGCAATATAACAATGATGGAGTTAAGCCAAGAACTTAAGAAACAAAATAATGGAAAGGCACCAGGTCCAGACGGGTTTCCTGTAGAATTTTATAAAACCTTTCAAGAATCACTGTGTATTCCACTGTTAGAAGTTATGAATGAAGTTATGTTAAAAAAGATAATACCTAAAACATGGTCAGAGGCTTATATTACACTTATTCCAAAAGAGGAGGCGGACCTACTCCAAATCAAGAATTATAGACCGATTTCCTTATTAAATGCAGATTATAAAATTTTTGCTTCAATATTAGCAGAAAGACTTAAAAAGTACTTGAACAATTTTATCCACCCAGACCAAAATGGGTTTTTGCCAAAGCGACAAATTAGAGACAATATGAGAGTAATTCTGGACACCTTGGAATATTATGAGGCGCATCCTGAAAAGCAAATGGCTTTGATATTTTTAGATGCTCAAAAGGCATTTGATAACGTGAATTGGAGATTTATGTTACTTTTAATGGAACAGATGGGCTTTGCTAGAAGATTTATCCAGGCAATAGAAGCAATTTACAATGAACAAACAGCTAAGGTAATGATGGAGGGAGAATTTACAGATCCTATTAATATAAGAAAAGGCACAAGACAAGGTTGTCCTCTTTCTCCCTTGCTATTTGTATTGACTTTGGAAGTGTTGAACAGAAATATCAGAGAAGATAAAACTATAAAAGGAATGAAAATTAAAAAGGAAGAATTTAAACTACAAGCTTTTGCAGATGACCTAGTCTTTATCTTGGAAGACCCTATAGAAACAGCCTTGAAGCTGTTGGAAAAGATAGAGGCATATGGGGAGGTGGCCGGTCTGAAAATAAACAAAGATAAAACAAAGATTTTGTCAAAGAATATGTTGCTGAGACAAAGAGAAGAACTGGCAGAATTGTTAAAAATTCAAGTTACAAATAAGGTTAAGTATTTGGGGATATATTTGACGCCAAGATGTAGTACATTAAAGGAGAACAATTATATTAAACTTAAACAACAGATAACCCAAGATCTGAAAAAATGGGAAAACCTACAATTGTCATTAATAGGAAGGATTTCAACAATTAAGATGAACATTCTACCCAGAATTTTATTTTTGTTCCAAACAATACCAATTAGGCTTGGAAAAGAATATTTTGAGGATTTAAATAAAATTGTTTTGAAGTATATATGGCAAGGCAAGAAAGCAAGGATAAAGTTAAAGCTTTTACAGGATGCCAGATCTAGAGGAGGGTTTGGCCTGCCTAATTGGGAGTTGTACTACCAAGCTGCAAACTTGATGTGGGTTAAAGAATGGATAACATTAAGGAAAACTAGATTGTTGACATTAGAAGGTCATGATTTGTTGTTGGGTTGGCATGCTTTTTTATGGTATAAGGGAACCAAAACACAGGGGTATTTTAGAAGACATTATATACGGGAGTCTCTGTGGCTAAATTGGGAGAAGATAAAAAAACAATGTTATTTGAAAATTCCAGTTTGGTTATCGACGATAGAAGCGTTTTCTTACCCTATAATCTATAAAAAGGAACAAACAGTTAGCTATGGGGAATTACTAGATGAAAAGGGTGAACTTAAATCGATGCAAAAATTAGAGGAACAAGGCATACAGATGAATTGGTTTTCATATCTGCAAATACATTCAAAGTATCATGAGGATTCCAAAACAGAGGGATTTTATGATAAACAAACTGATTTAGACAAGATTTTGATGGGTACTGATGAAAAGGTGATTAAAAAATTATATGGTTACTTATTGGAAATTAAGCTGGAGGAAGAACAAGTTAAAGAAACTATGATTGCTTGGGGGAGGAATTTTGGATATGGGATTGACTTAGAGAAATGGCAGAAATTATGGTTGCAAAACTATAAAATGACAATGTCTACAGCCTATAAAGAATATTTGTATAAGATGTTTTACAGGTGGCATTTTCCCCCGACAAGGATAGCAAGAATGTTCAAGAACAAATCCGAAAAATGCTGGAAATGTCATCAGAAACCTGGTTCATACTACCATATGTGGTGGACTTGTGAGGATGCTAGAAAATATTGGACTAAAATCCACATGTGGTTGGAAAAAATGACAAAGAAGCACATAGACTTGAAACCGGAGCTTTTCCTATTGGGAATCTTACCAGATATTTATAGTAAAGAGTTGAAATATTTGATTGTAAATGTATTGACTGCAGCTAGGATTGTATTTGCAAAAAATTGGAAAAATGAGAAAATTCCATTGCAGGAAGAAGTTATAAAGAAAATATTAGAATGTGCTGAGATGAGTAGATTGACTTTTGAAATCAGAGAGCAAGAAGATAAACAATTTTATATAGTTTGGGATCTTTTCTATCAATGGTTGAATGATGAAATACAAAAATAGAATTTTTGAAATGTTAGACAATAAGGAATAATATTGATTTCATTTTTTTTTCTCTTTTTTGGTATTGGATATTATATTTATATAATAGTTTTCTTTTTCCTTTTTTTCTCTTATTTAGGATAGAACTGGCACGACTATATGATTTGTTTTAGAATAAATTACTTAAAATATAGTTATCTCACAAAGGCATGATCGAATAAAAGTATAGTCAAACTTCTTTTTTTTAATAATGATATGATGATTTATAAGTTTGTATTGACAATAAGAGTTATTATATAAGGTAATTGTAATTGTGACTATGAAATGAATGCACAAAACTGATGAACCAACCGACTCATTGTTTGTATATAAATATGGGGGAGCTGATGTTTTTATGTTTTGTCTGTTTGTTTGTATGTCAAAAAACAATAAAAACTTAAAAAAAAAGAAAAGAAAGTCCCTCAGGTCCAGCCCCATTTGGTAGACCAAACCAAGAAATCAAGTCCACAGGAAAATTCTAATATTTTTTTTTATATTTGAGATTGAAGGTAATAAGAAAACCTTGCTAGACTGAGTGCATCGTGCCTCCCCTTCCTCCCCCACAATTTACTATGCTCTTGTGAATTAAGTGTTTGTCTGAACCTGTTTGTAAAATTATTTTGTTTTGTATATTACTTTAAACATTTCAGATTTAAAAAGGTACGCATTTCAAACAGAGTATGGCAACCTTCCATAGATTTTTGCATCTACTTTTACAACCCTTTGGAATCTCACCTTGGGGAGTTTATGTTTCTCTTGTCATATATAGGCAGTCACCCGCTCTTTCTAAGCCTCCTTTTTCTAGTCTCTGCTCCGTATGTTCTCTCCAGCTTTGTCCTAATGGAGACTCCTCTGCAGGACAATTTACAGAAGCACATGGCATTTAGCATTTTAGAGACTTAAAATTTCTTCCTTCAGCCATAAAATAGACACTGGGCATGCTTGGATGCAGTCTGGCTTGCATGAATGAAGCTTGCTCCCTTGGGGTCTCTGGCCTGTTGATGTTCCCACATCCTAAATCCTTGGGAGCCATAGGAAACCAGTCATAAAAGTTTAGGATGCCAAAGAGAGCGCTGTGGACAACTGAGAATCACATGCAGCATTGAAATGCAAAGCAGACCAAGGTAACAATGAAAATCTTATTAGTGCTGGAGAACTCCAATACTCTTCTTCCCCTGCAGGTAACAGGCAAGGGGGGAAAACAGGGAAAGAATTTTGAGCTGGACAAAATAGGGGTTCTCCAGAGGAACTAAGATGATTTTGATTATTGGCTTGGTTTGCTTTGCATTTCAATACTGCTTGTGATTCTCAGTTCTCCACAGTGCTTGTTTTGGCATTGGCAAATGTAAGGTTCACATAAAATGGTTGCTTTAATTATGGTTTATAAAATGGCTACACATTAAAAAAAAACAGCAAAAAGCATGTATATTACAATAAAACATGACAGAGATGCCATAATCCTTATTTAACCTCTTACATTAATTATTCTTTTTCAGTACACATATCTAGTGAGATCCATGCTCAAATACCCATTCAATTGGGAAATTTACTTACTGATGTGGGTCAATCATGAATTCATAGAACTGCAAAGAGATAAATAGGTCTGGAAGTGCTGGGGACAGATCATACATATACACACTAGCTGAATTCCCATGCTTCACTATGAAACTATGTAATATTTTACTGAGAACATTGTTGTTGAGAGAATCAATAACCCTCCAAAAACAACACTTCTGGCCTTTTTTGAGTTAATATCTCTCCCGCAGCCTTAAATCCGGAAGTGGTTCCATAGGTGGAAGGCATAGACATTTTAGTGAGGTAGCAACGTTTAGTATTGTAAGGAGCCCCAGACTACTCCTGAATGAAGGAGTAAAATGTCTTCCAGTTTGAACTGAGGTAACAGAATGTGAGGCAACTGGCAGTTGGAACAGAGTTCTTTACTTCAACTCCCAGAATCCCCCAGCCAGGATGCTTTAAGAGAGGAGGACTTCTACTCCCAGAATCCCCCAGCCAGGATGCTTTAAGAGGGTAGGATTTCCAACTCCCAGAATCCCCCAGCCAGGGTGCTTTAAGAGGGGAGGACTTCTACTCCCAGAATCCCTCAGCTGGGATGCTTTAAGAGGGTAAGACTTCCACTCCTAGAATCCCCCAGCCAGGGTACTTTAAGAGGGGAGGATTTCAACTCCCAGAATCCCCTAGCCAGGATGCTAAGAGGGGAGGACTTCTAGTCCCAGAATTCCAGAGCCGGCATACTTTAAGAGGAATAGATTTCTTGCTGGCTGGGGGATTCTGGGAGTTAGTCCATCCCTCTTAAAGCATGCTAGCTGGGGATTTTGGGAGTTGAAGTCCATCCCTCTTAAGTCATGCTTGCTGGGGAATTCTGGGAGTTAGTCCTCCCTTCTTAAAGCATGCTGGCTGAGGGATTCTGGGGATTGAAGTCCACTTAAGGCATGCTGGCTGGGGAATTCTGGGAGTTGAAGTCCACCCCTCTTAAAGCATGCTGGCTGGGGAATTCTGGGAGAAACCATCTTAGTGTTAATTGTGAGCGGAGAATAAATTGTGGAAACTTGGTTAACTGTGCTGAGATTCCTCGGAGAGAGGTTCTGGCTCTGGGGAGCTGAGGGAAGGGGCAGGGATGGGAAACAGAACATAGGGAGTCTTGGAGGGTGGTGGGGGAGCCCCAGGGATGCCTGTGGCAGGCAAGCCTGGCCCTGCTCTAGGCCTCTAAGAGTTTTCCCCAGCCCTGAGGTAGCGAGTATTCTGTTTAGCAACTCACACATTCAATTAATGGCTGCCTCAGGGAGAGCAGGGGGATTCGAGTAGTTAAGGAAAGCTGTCTCACTTAACAGTCTTTGCAACATGCAACCGTAATTGCAAGGCCCATAATAGTTGTATCTTGAGGATTACTTTTATGCTGGCTGGGGAATTCGGGGGCTCAAAATCTGGGCGAAACCAATGTAGAAGACTGAAACTCTATATGTGGGAATTACATAATCAACATACAAAAAAGCTCCACCTAAAATTCCTTTTTGAGGAATTCCACAACTTCTGGAAAAGGAAATATCCAGAAACTTCTGCTGATAACCAAAAACTAGTAGTTAGCCATTTTCCATTTCCCTTTTCTCTCCAACTAATTTAATCCTAAGAACTGTTTGAGTAAAATGAATCAGGCCAAAATTGAAACAATCAATTTCTCCCCCAGTTTCTTTTTTTATTTATATATTTTCTCTTTACATATAATAAGTGCTTAGTGAACTGCATAATGTCTGAGTCAATTTGGTTATACAGTAATATTTTTAAGTACCTAATTTCTACCTGTATTGATAAAACAAGTCCCAACTTTGAAAATATTCTGTCTTCTTTTTCTTTTATCTTCAGTGCTAGTCTGCCCATTTCTACACAGTCTAATATTTTTTTCATTATAGCTTCTTCTGCGTTTCCTTGTTTTTCCAGTATTGTGCAAATACAAAAACTGTCAAAACATGTAATATTAAATATGCATTCCCTTTATTGTTTTTTTTTTCTGGTATTATGCCTAACAAAAATAGTTCTGGCTTATAATCTATATGCTGCCTTAACATTTTTCCTAACCACATATGCATTTTCATTCAATTTTTTTTTGCCTTTGGACATGTCCACCACATGTGATTATTTGTGCCTGGTATTTGATTATATTTCTAACATTTGGTGGACATGTTTTTAAACATTTTTGCTAGCCTTGCTGGTGGTGCCATCTATAGAACATTTTATACAGATTTTCCTTCTACATAGTTGCCATCAACAATTTATAGTTTTTCTCCCCAGAGTCTTTGCCGATTGTGTTATGCTATGGTATATTCAAAAAATTTTGCCCAAACTGTCATTGTCTCTTTTACCTGTTCATCTTCAATTTTAAGCTTAATAAAAATTATATAATTTGATTAACTTTTCATCCACAGCTGACAGTATTTGATCAAAAGTTGTTTTCTCTTTATAAAAGTCATATATCTTAACATCTTTCTCATATCTTGATTGCATTTGCATATGTGGCCACCACGATGAATCAATACCCTGTTTCTGTAGTTCTTGTTTAGTTTTTAGTTCCCCTTCCACATTCAAAATGTCATTATATATTAAATTACTTCTGAAGATTTACTAGATTAGGGTGAACAAATTTTCAAACAATTCAAGCTATCAATTTCTCATCTACAGTTTCAAAGGGAGATCACAAATGAAATTCCAGCATTCTCCAAACTCATCTACTTTTTCCTCATATGGATTACCTTGTGTGCAATAAAGGATGATTTATGCTTGAAACAAAGTCTACAGACTGGACAATTGAAAGATTTCTCCACGATGTGAGTCCTTTGGTGTAGCACCAGGTGGGAATTCTGACTGTAACGTTTCCCACAGTCAGGACATTCAAAGGGTT
>NW_020769638.1:23022-63768 GCF_900518735.1 Pseudonaja textilis
CTGTAACGTTTCCCACAGTCAGGACATTCAAAGGGTTTCTCTCCTGTGTGAATACTCTGGTGTCGAACCAGGCTAGAATTATAACCAAAAGTTTTCCCACAGATACGACATTCAAAGGGTTTCTCTCTTGTGTGAGTCCTCTGGTGTATCATCAGATGGGAATTCTGCCTGTAACATTTCCCACAGTCAGGACACTCAAACGGTTTCTCTCCTGTATGAGTCCTCTGGTGTAGAATCAGTGTGGAATTGCGACTAAAACTTTTCCCACAGTCAGGACATTGAAAGGGTTTCTCCCCTGTGTGAGTTCTCTGGTGACTCATCAGGCTGGAATTCTCACTAAAATTCTTCCCACAAATAGGACATTCAAACAGTTTCTCTCCTGTATGAGTCCACTGGTGTCTTACCAGGCTGGAATTCTCACTAAAACTTTTCCCACAAATAGGACATTCAAAGGGTTTCTCTCCTGTATGAGTCCTCCGGTGTGTCAGCAGGTGGGAATTCTTAACAAAACTTTTCCCACAGTCAGGACATTCAAAGGGTTTCTCCCCTGTGTGAGTTCTCTGGTGACTGACAAGGTTGGAATTATTACTGAAACTTTTCCCACAAATAGGACATTCAAAGGGCTTCTCTCCTGTATGAATCCTCTGGTGTATCACCAGGTGGGAATTCTGTCTAAAACTTTTCCCACAGTCAGGACATTTGAAGAGTTTCTCTCCTGTGTGAGGCCTCTGGCATATCATCATATTAGAATTCTGATTGAAACTTTCCACACGGATAGCACATTCAAAGGGTTTCTCTCCTGTGTGTGTGTGTCCTTGTGTCTCAAGAGGTGGAAATTTGTAATAAAACCTTTCCCACAATCTTGAGAGTCATAAAGTTTCTCCTGCAGTGAATCCACTGATGTATTATCAGACTGGAATTGTGACCATGCCTTGTTTAGCGGTACTTTCATTCAAGCCATTTTCTTCTTCATAGGGGGAGTCCTATATTACTGTCTGCTCCACATGGCTTTTACTATTGACCTTTTCCTCCAACTGATTTCCAGGTATTTCCCTTTGTTGAATAAAAAATAATCTCCCTTGACTTTTCATGTAATATATCCTTGAGTTGTGCATAATCTGCTTATTTTGGCTTGAAATCTTTTTTAATTTTCCATCTTTTGTCTAACAACTTCTCCATGAAGAGCACGAGAATTGTGTGGTTTTCTGAATGAAATGGGAAATATTTTGATTTCTGGCTTGATTTACTTCCCTTTTCAATGTTGCTTGTTATTTGCAGCTGTCCTGAGTAGCTCTTATTGCCATCTTCTTTGTCTGTAAGATTCAAAGAAAAGTGTAACATTGTTTATAAAATGATAAGAGATGATGTGAAAAAAGAAATATTACAATGAAAAAGCAAACATGCTCCAATAGTAGAATAATCTCTCACTTATATTATTTAACATTTGACACATGGAAGACTACTGAGATCCATGTTCAAATATGCATTCAATCAAATTCAGTTGTTTAATTGGATCAATCACAAATTCTTAGCAACACAAAGGACTATCATCAATTATAACTTGAAGTGCTGGGGATAAATTATATAATTGCAGGCATATCCCTACAGAGAGTAATACAGATATACCCACCACCTACACGTGTATTCATGTGAAAATCTATGTCTTCCAAGTCTGATAAAATGTCCCAGAATGTTTACATTCAAACCTTCTGAGCTAAACTTAGACATGTGGGGGCTTTAACTGATGAAATGATGCCGAAAGCTTCTGCAAGATTTGAAGCATCGCTTTTGTCCATGGAAGTCCTCAGATGCAAATAAGAGCAGAAAACACTGTCCACAAGTACTCTGGTGACATCCCCACTCAAGTAGTCCTCACTTAATTTACCATAATTGGAACTGATATCTGCATCATTAAGCAGCTCAATCATTAAGTACGATGTCACATGACAGTGCCAAGTTGCATCTGTTCCTCTGTATTTGTTAAGCAAATCACTGTAGGTTGTTAAAGGCAATTCCATATGACTGTGGACTTACAATTTCCTACCCAATGATTTTGCTTGTGAGAAGCTAGTTGAGGTCACAAATGGGGATCATCAGTGTGGGATGATGCGGCCATCATAAATGTGCAACTATGGGAAGAACGCAAATTGGTGCAACTTCTTTTCCTGCACCTTCAAAATCACAGTCACTGCTGACAAGCGGTCACTGAACAACTGCTAGGATCACCACAAATTTTGGGGATCAGATGCACGTCTGCTTCTACTGTGCCACAGTAACTTTGAAGGCTCAGGGAAGAAGTGGTAGTGAGAACTACCTGTGCAACCAACGGTGCCTAAAGGTCCTCAAGAGCTATTTTTTAGAAAGTGCTAGATTAAGCACAATCGAACCCGGTTAATACATGGATGGGACAAGAAATACCATACTTATTGGCAAGACATGTGTTAGGAATGTAAGTCACCTAACAGTTATTTGGGTTGGAAATATATAAACTAGGATAGACATTTTAATACTGTATCTTTAAGAAAATGCAAAAACTGTAATTGGGTGTGGTTTCTCAAACGGCCATAAGATGGAGCCAGAAACCTGGGTTGGTAGGAGTGAGAAAGTCTCAGAAGAGAGTGTGAGTGAGTCTGTTTCCTTCTGCTGGAGAGAGTTTTGCCGTTCCTCCATTTTTCCCTATTGACTGTTATTTTTGGATTTGATGTAAGTCTGTTACTGAACTGTTTTTGATACTGGACTTTGATATTGGAATTATCCCTGGACTGAACACTTACTGATTTACCAGTACATTGACTTGGACTGTGTTTGGACTGTGCTTAAATGTTTATTGAAAGTAAAAACCTACATTAACTGTACAGTGTATCTGTGTGCTGTGTGTGTATTATTCAACACTTCTCTCAATACGTCTCCCTGTATGCGCTCATTCTCCTAATGGGGAATTACCTCAACAACATGGAAGTAAAAATACTTGTAAATTGTATCCACCTGTCATTTTCAATACATGCGTGGATTACAAACTATATCAAGAAGGCAACATCAAGATGTAATGGGAGATTTGAACTACTCTGGTATCAACTGGGACAGGGGTCGCCAACCCTTTGGACCTCAGGGACCACTAAACTCATAATTTTAAATCCCGGAGACCTGTGGGTATAGCCTAATTTATGGGTGTGGCTTGGTGGTCATGTGACTGGCTGGGCATGCCTTGTAGGTAAATATTATAAATATTTATATAAATATTGAATTTTTTCTAAAAAAGCAACTTTTACCCAAAATCAGGCAAAGTAGCAGGGGTGGGATTCAAATTTCTTAACAACCGGTTCTGTGGGTGTGGCTTAATTTGTGGGTGTGGCTTGGTGGACATGTGGCTGGGGTGGGCATGACTAGGTGGTCATGTGACTGGGGTGTGCATGGGCAGGTGGCCATGTGAGTGGCAAACCAAATGCAAGTGGTCCTCGCTTAATGACCAGTTGCTTAGCAATGGTTTTTTTGCCAGTTTCCAAGGCCTGGGGAGCACTGGAGAGGGCAGGTCGAGGCCCCGGCAGGTGGCCATATGACTGACAAACCAAATATAAGTGATCCTCACTTAATGACCAGGTCCTCACTTAATGGCCAGTTGCTTAGCAAGTGTTTTTTAACAGTTTCCAAGGTCTGGGGAGTCCTGGAGAGGTGGCCAGGTGACTGGCAAACCAAATGCAAGTGGTCCTCACTTAATGACCAGGTCCTCACTTAATGACCAGGTCCTCACTTAATGGCAAGTTGCTTAGCAAGTGTTTTTTGCCAGTTTCCAACGCATGAGGAGCCCTGGAGAGGGCAGGGCGAGGCCCAGGCAGCTACGAGGAGCTATGGGGAGGGCTGCAGAGGGCTGGGCAGAAGGGGTGCTTCTCCTCACCTGACCTCTCATGACAGTGTGGATGCTGCAGTGGTCTTAAGTGTGAAAAATGGTCATAAGTTACTTTTTTCAGTGCCATTGTAACTTTGTATGGTCACTAAATGAATTGTTGTAAGTCAAGGATTACCTGTACAAAAATACAAAAAGCTTCTGTGCTTGCAAAAAGCTGCCTAAATGCCAATCATTAGATTAAAAATACCTGCAAGTCGGAGTTACAAATCAGGCAGAGTTCCAGAGCATCTTGAGGAATGAAAATATTTAAAATGCAGTGATAACTATCAAGCAGCCATCTCTTCCTCATAAAGTGAAACCCTTTAGCAGAGAGGTCATTTAAGCTCTCCAGAAAGAGCACACCCAGCAGAAGCAATCCTTAGATCCATTTGAACACTTAAAAATACCATCTGGTCTCACCTACTTCACAAGATATCCTATGGAAATCACCCAGATTTAAGGAAAGGTCACATGCCCCCCAGAAAGGCAGTAAAAAAAACCCAGTGCAAAGTTTGCATCCTGCCTCTTAGAAGTATACCCCAAAAGGACAGTGCCCGATAGTATTAAAGTAGTGAAGGAAAAAAACCCTCCCCAAATAGAAAAAGAAACCATGAGGCAATTTTTTTTGAAACACAATACAAATAATTAAATCACAACAGTAACTGTTGCGTGTTGAAGCTGAATCGGGAAAATTATCCTATCAATAAACACAGGATTAAATTTCACCAAGCACAGAATTAACCTTCACCAAAAATCAGTTTTAGACCAAAACTCAGAAAGAGTATGTAAACTCATGTTTGAATGTTAATCTTTCTAGCTAGCCAAGAAGCCTTGTTGAATGTCACTCATCTTGGTTCCCTGTCACTAAAAGCTTTGCTTCATTATTCAATTATTTCTTCAAAGTGCTGATTGTCCAGGGAAGTATTTCCTCCCAACAGCATGTAAAAATCTTAAAATAACCCTTCCCCTTTAAGAAAGCCTCAGAAGCTCCAGAGACAGGAAGTCTAGGCTGTCTGCCAAGAATGCAATAAGGATGGAAAAAAACAAATGGAGATTGCTTCTAACTACCGGTTTTCTGAACTACTTAGAAAGTTAACAAGGGGTTCTATAGAACCGGATACAATCAGTGGAATCCCACCCCTGCAAAGTAGGCAGGCAGATTGAGTTGCTCACAAAATCACAGTTTCATTCATCTATCTTTCTGCCGTCAGCTAGCTGAGTCTGTCACATAAAATTTGCTTGCAAGCAAACTCATAAAATTTGAGATCAAACAGATTCCTAACCAACTTAACTGACAACTTTGTCATCCTAAAACTAGAGGAGGGAACTAGAGGAAAAACTATACTGGACCTAATTATTACTAGTAGAGAAGAAATGATAGAAGGAGTTGAAGTTGCCAGAACCTTTGGCAAGAGTGACCATGTCATGCTAGAATTCAATATTAAAGAATATTCCAATATTATTTAAGAAAAAATCCTTTTCAATTTTTAAAATTTCTTTTTTTCTATTTTTCAATTCCTTGTTCCAATTTTAACTCTTCTTTTTTTCAACCCTTAAATATCATTTTAATTTATTTTTTTCAATTTTTAAATCTTTTTCAACTTTTAAATCCTTTTCCATTTTTTTTAAAATAAAATTTGCTTTTCAATTTCTCTTTTCAACTAAACATTTAAAAAACAGTTTACTTATTTTAATTCTTTAGAAATGTTTAAATTCTTAATGATCTAAGACAGTGGTTGGGGAGGCATGTCCGGTTGGGTGGGGTGACATCACTCATCACACCCAGCCCTGCTTCCTGGTCACTAGCCTCAAAGGCAGAGGTAAGATTCAGCTGGTTGGGTCTAATCCCAACACTGGCTGTCCCTGCCCCCACCCATTTTTTCAGACTGTTGTTTGGCCATTTTAGGGGCCATTTTCAAGCCGTTTTTCAGGCCTTTTTCGGGCTGTTGCAAAAAAAGAGATTACAAATTAACAATTGTAGTGTGTTAGAAACCCATTGTATGTGTGAAGTCTTCATCACTGACAGAGAGTTGGGAAATGAGCTTTACATTATCTTATTATTAAATTCCTTTATTATTAAAATTAATCGATGCCCATCTCACAGTTTGAGGCAACTCTGAGCATCTTGTCTTGCCTTAATGCTCATAGCAACACTGACAATACCCATTTTTTACATGTTCAATGCTTCTGATAATTCTAACATAATACATTTTGAAAAATGAGACTTTCTATTGGATATTTTTTCCTCATGTTATGGTAGCAAAATAGAGAGGTTTGTCCCTCTTCTGTGTTATCAGTGTGGACAGTGTGGCAAAATGGCAGCTGCTTCCCCAAGTCCACTGCATGATCCAGGGATGAATCCAGGGCCGACTGAAAATGGTGGCTGCTTCCAGGACACAGTCATGAGGCCCAAGGATGTGTGTTGTTCCCACCCTCCACATCATGAGGACCAGAGATCTTCCAAAGGTAAGGAGGAGAAGGGTATGAGGCCTGTGGGATGGTAGTCAGGGCTGAGGACTGGCAACTTGAGAATTTGCGCCGACTATAAATGTTCCATAAACAACTATTTGCATATTAGCGCATGTCCAGTCCGAGTTATCTAGCACCTGCTACATTCTTTTGAGTCAGGAACCATTTTTGCAAAACTAGACATGTCCCAAGCTTATCAACAGCTCCCTGTTGATGACACAGCCACTGAACTACAAACTATTGCAACTCACAAGGGCGCTTTCAGGTGTAGGTGCCTCCAGTTTGGAGTCAGTGTGGCCCCAGGAATTTTTCTCCATCATTGATGGAGAGGCTTCTTCAAGGATTACCTGGCATAATACCTTATTTTGATGACATTTTAATTTCTGCCTCTGACAAACCTCAGTTAATACAAAGAGCCCGAGGTGTCCTCGAGTGCTTCAGGAAGGCAGGCCTCAAATTGAAGAAAGAGAAGTGCACTATAGCGACACCGCAGGTTGAATTTCTGGGCTACAAAGTTGATGCCTCTGGCATTCATCCAATTGAATCTAAAGTACGTGCAATTCATGATGCGCCCATACCATCTAACAAGACTGAACTGCAGTCTTTCTTGGGACTCCTTAACTTTTACGCCTCATTTTTGCCCCATGAGGCTTCCATTGCAGAACTTCTGCATAGACTTCTGGACAAACAATCCTCTTAGCATTGGGGACCTAAGGAAGCCTATGCTTTTAAAGCAGTCAAATCATTGCTCACATCCGATGCTGTCCTGATTCAATTCAACAAAATTTGCCTTTAGTCTTAGTAGTAGACGCCTCACCTTTTGGCATAGGAGCCGTTTTAAGTCACAGACTGCCCAATGGTTTTGAGGCACCTATTGCCTTTTTCTCCGGGACGTTATCTCCAGCAGAATGCAACTACAGTCAACTTGACAAAGAGGCTTTGGCTGCAGTTGCCTCGGTAAAAAAAGTTCCACAAATTTCTCTATGGGCACCACTTTGAGTTAATTACAGACCATAAGCCTCTTTTGGATCTTCTATCTGGCAACAGACAAACGCCTCAGTTTTTGTCTCCAAGAATGACCAGGTGGACATTATTTCTGGCTGCATATTCTTATACGCTGACACATCAAGCGGGGCAAACACATCAGCCAGGCAGATGCTCTCAGTCGCTGTCCTCTTCCTACTCCAGTGGAGAATCCTGTACCAACCAATGCTGTGTTCCTGATCAACGACCTCAAACTTCCCATCACTGCTTCTGATATCACTGCCCACTCTGCCAAGGACAAGGTAATTTCCCAAGTCCTTGACTGGGTGGGAAGGGGGTGGCCTAAAGCCCCTTATTCACCTGAATTCTTGCCGTTTAAAATCCGTTAGCAAGAATTGTCTTCCTTGCAGGGCTGCCTGCTTTGGGGAGCCAGGGTAGTTATTCCTCCCCAGTTACAGAGCCCAGTCTTGAAAGTTCTTCAAGAGGGTCATCCTGGCCTTGTGAGGATGAAGGCTTTAGCTCGCAGTTATATGTGGTGGCCTGGCATGGATGCTCAGATCACCAGCTGCGTAAACGCTTGCCAGCCATGCCAGGTCACCAGAACATCTCTACCCGCAGCCACTCCAGGAAGATGGGGAACATGCATGGTCCAGGCTGCATATTGGTTTGGCTGGCCCTTTCCATGGGCAAACATTTCTGGTGGTGGTTGACTCCTTTTCATAATGGGTTGAACTAGCCTTAATGCCCACCACAACTTCTGAAGCTGTCTCTAAGGTCCTGCTGCAAATGTTTGCTACCCATGGTCTTCCTGACACCATCGTGTCAGATAATGGCCCGCAGTTCACATCCTGTGAATTCGAGGTTTTCCTGGTTAACCAGGAAATCAGGCATGCCCTAACAGCCCTTTTCCACCCAGCCAGTAATGGTATGGCTGAGAGAGCAACTAGGTCTGCCAAAGATGCCCTGGAAAGGCTGGGGCCTGCAGATTGGCACTCCAGACTTGCTAAGTACCTTCTAATCCAGCACATGACCCCCTGTGCCACCACAAAGAGGTCCCCAGCTGAACTCCTTATGGGCCGCTCTCTGAGGACCACCTTAGACAGACTCCATCCAAATTATGCCCCAGTCACACCTCTAGGCTCCAATAGCCAGGCTAGGAATTTTGCTGAAAACGACCAGGTTTATGCTAGAAACTATGCTGGACATCCTTTGTGGATGCCAGGTCAAATTGTGGCAGTAACCAGCCCTAACTCTTATAGGGTCCAGTTGCAAGACGGTCACATTTGGCGCCGCCATGTTGATCAGTTAAGGGGGCCTTGGAGTACTTCCATAGGTGGCCCTCTGGATGTTTTTGCTGCAACCAGACAACTGGCGCCCGAAGAAGCCCACCGTGGACCCGACAGTGATGTGAATCGACCTAGGCAGTCGACAATTCTGCACCCCGAACCATCTGAAGCTGAGACACCTGCTCCATCATCGCCAGAGACTTTCCGCCAAGCAGAGGAGTCCCATTCTGCAGCAGCACTGCCGGAGCCGAGAAGATCTGGCCGACTGCGCAAGTGCCCGAGTTATTTGAAGGACTACTCATGCTCCATTCGGGGAGAAAGGATTATTCCGTTCTGAGAGGACTGAGCTGAAGTTTTCACTCCAGTCCCTGCTTCCAGCGGGAACGCGGACCGCTCCTATTGGCTGACGCCATTTGACAGCTGACTATAAAAGGGAGCTGTCAAATGGCATCAGCTGTTGCCTGCCAGCTGGCTACCCTGTTAGCGCAGCAGTCGTGGCAACCCTTTATTGTTAAAATAAAGTTACAGCTGAAGTTGCTTTCATGTTGCCTCTATCATTCTGCCTCGCACACTACAGTAGACCACAACCTACTTCTTGGTAAGCTAGAAAAATGTGGAATAGACAGCATCACCAATAGATAGATTTGTAACTGGCTGACCATATTCTCAATGAATAGTCCTTAATGGTACCACATCCACATGGAGGGAAGTAAGCAGTCGGATATCACAAGGTTCTGCCTTAAGCCCAGTAATCTTCAATATCTTCATAAATGACTTAGATGAGGCTATAGAAGAACTCATCAACTGGCAGGAATAGCCAACACCCCAGAAGACAAGTTCAAGATCCAAAAAGATCCTGACAGACCTGAAAAATAGGCCATATCCAACAAAATGAAATTGAATGTGGAGAAAAGTAAACTTTTACACCTGGGCAGAAAAAAACTAAACCTGCAAGTAGAAATTAGGCGAAACCTGGCTCCAAAACAGTAACTGTGAGAGGGACCTTGGAATCTTATTGGACGATCCCTTAAACATGAGACAGTAGCGTGCAGCAGCAGCCAAAAAAGCTAATACAATCCTTGGTTATAGAAACAGAAGCATAGAATCAAAATTACATGATGTATTAGTACCACTTTATAAAGCCTTGGTAACACCATACCTGGAATACTACATCCAGTTTTAATCACCACATTACAAAGACGAAGTTGAGACTTTGGAAAAAGGTGCAAAGAACAGCAACTAAGGTGATTAAAAGCCTGGAGACTAAAAAATATGGAGAATTGTTGGAGCATTTGGGTTTGGCTAGACTAGAGAAAACAAAAACAAGATAGCAATATTCCAGTACTTGAGAGTCTGCCAGGAAGAAGAGGGGATCAATTTATTTTCCAAAGCACCAGAGGGCAGGACAAGAAAGAATGGATGGAAACTAATCAAGGAGAGAAGCAACCTGGAATTCAGGAGAAACTTCCTAACAGTGAGGACAATTCACCAATAGAATAGCATGTCTTTAGACATTGTGGATGCTTCATCACTGGAGGATTTTAAGAATATGTTTTTCCTGCCTCAGTATAAAATCTTGCTTTTCTCCACAATATATTTCATATTGTTGGATAGGGCCCATTGTTCAAGTCTCTCAAGATCTTTTTGGATCCTAAGCTGGTCTTCTGAGGGTGTTGCTATTCCTGCCACCTTAGTGTCATCTGCAAATCTGATGAGTTCCCCTTCTATTCCCTCATCTAAGTCATGCATGAAGATACTGAAGAGTCTTGGGCCTAAGACAGAACCCTATGGCACATCACTGCTTACCTCCCTTCGTGTAGATGTAGTAGCATTAAGGACTACTTGTTTAGTATGGTTTGTCAGCCAGCTAGAAATCCATCTGTTGATGATGCTGTTTTTCCCACATTTTTCTAGCTTGTCAAAGATAGGTTGTAATCTACTTTATCGTATGCTTTGCTGAAGTCTACATATACTATGTCCACAGCATTTCTCTGGTCGTCTAATTTAGTCACCTTGTCAAAGAATGAAATAAGTTTTGCATGATCTGTTTTTAACAAATCCATGATGGCTTTTAATTAAAACTTTATTTGTTTCTGGACGTTCACAGATCTGCTTTATATTATTTTTTCCAGTATCTTCCTAGGTATTGTTAGACTGGTTGGCTTGTAATTTCCTGGGTGTGATTTTCTTTTTTTTAAAGATGGGAACTACATCAGCTCTTTTCCAATCCACAGGTAATACCCCAGCATATCCCAGGATTTTTGAAGGATATGGTACAATGGTTCTGAGATAATATCTGCCAGCTCCCTCAGAACTCTGATGTTCCAAGAATCAGGTCCTGGTGATTTATTTTCACTGAACTCATCAAATTTGAGATGACACCAAGCTGGCAGGAACATCAAACACCCCAGAAGATAGGGTTAAGATACAGAAGAATCTCAGCAGACTTGAACACTGGGCCCTATTTAACACAATGAAACTCAATGGAGGAAAAAAACCCCAAGGTTTTACACTTAAGCAAGAGAAACCAAATGTACAGATACAGAATAGGTTGAACATGGCAGTATCTATGAGGGAACACTGAATCCCAGTGGACAATCATTTAAATGTGAGCTAGCAGAGTGTTGCAGTGGCCAAAAAAGCCAATGCAATCTTAGGCTCTATTAACAGAGGGATACAGTCAAGATCAAGTGAAGTGCTAGTACCAATTTATAATGCTTTGGTAAGGCCACACTTGGAGTACTGCAACCAGTTTTGGTCACCAAGTATTAAAAAGATGTTGAGACTCCATAAAGAGCCTATAGAAGAGCAGCAAGGAGGATTAGGGGGCTGGAGGCTGAAATAAGTAAGAACAGTGGCAGGAACTGGGCATGGCTAGTCTAGTGAGGAGGAGAACTAGGGGAGATATGATAGCATTGTTCCAATAATTGAGGGGTTGCCACAAAGAAGAGGGGGTCAACCTATTCTCCAAAGCACCCAAAGGCAGGACAAATGGATGGAAACTAACGAAGGAGAGAAGCAACCTAGAACTAAGAAGAAATTTCCTGACACCCAGAACAAACCAGTGGGAACTGTTTGCCTTCAGAAGTTGTGGGTGCTCCATCACTGGAGGCTTTGAAAGAGAGACTGGACAGCCATTTCTCTGAAATGATCTTGGGTCTCCTGCTCGATCGGGGGGTTGGAATAGATGACCTCCAGGGATCCTTCCAACTACGTTCCTCTGCAACACTCCTCTAGTGATGGAGAAACAGCCTGAACTTAAAAGAGGTTTCTAAAATCTTCTCACCAGAAGGAAAATTGAAGCCACCGGTGGGCTTAAATTTGGGGAGGGAAGGAACCTGCAGCAGCAGCAGCAGCTGACACGCTTCAGCCCAGTTGCTTCTCTGCTTCCAGGCCGTGGAGGGAACCGAACAGCCCGACTTGCTCCCGGACTCTCCTCCCACCTGCTGCCCTCAACTCACCTGCCAGCTGCTGCTTCGACCCTGGGAAAAGCAGAAAAGGCGCTCTGTACACCACCTTCCTCCCATGAGTCATCCGGAAAAGGAAGTTCCTCTTCCTATCTTTTCTAGCAATACAGTACTTGATGGTTTTAACTCTTTAAACTCAACCACAGAGCACACCTACTGTATTGTCAGCTTTCTAGCAACAGATTTTGTCCTCTTGACTTCCATCTCCGGATAGGAAACGCTTGTCCCGTCTCTACCTAAGGCGTCTGCAAGGTCTTTTCACTGATTAAATGCTATCAAGATGTTTTGACTTCTAGCAACCGACCTTTGCAACTGAGCCAAGTGAAATAGTTAAATGTGAAGTGGTGGAATTCAATTTTTTTACTACAGGTTATGTGGGAGTGGCTTATTTGGTGGGCGTGGCTTCGTGGTTATGTGACTGAGTGGGTGTGGCTTGGTGGTCATGTGACTGGGTGGGCATGGCCAACTCAATGTCACTCACATCAAGGGGTGCCTCACCTGGCCCCTCCCCTCCATTCTTTGTCACCCAGCCTCAACTTACCTATAGTTCTGTAAAAATGTTGTTCACCTTTTTTGACTTTATTATCTGCATACTATAGATGTACTTTCATGGACCACTGAAAGGAGGAAATGGCCCGCGTGCTTTGCCCAAGAGTATGATAGGCAGCAGGCTTTTAAGGGGCAGCCAGAAAGAAGGAGGGGCAATGTATTTTCCAAAGAAGCAGAATGCAAACAAGAAGCAATGGATGGAAAGTGCTCAATCACTGGACGTTTTTAAGAAAAGACTGGACAGCCGTTTCTCTGAAATGGTATAGGGTTCACCCCAAGGTCCCTTTCTAAGTATTATTCTGACACCTTTCCCAGGATTTCTACTCAGAGTCTGGCATCCTCAGTTTTCTGGCCTGATCTGGAGGTTGGACCAGAAGACCTCCAAGATCCCTTTCAACTCTTGTTAAACACATGTGTATTTATGCTCTGGACTATTGACATTGAATGCATGTAAACCCTGAAAAATATGTGGTAGCCCTGGGCAAAAGAAAGGCAGAAAAATCACTCTGTGTGTAGGGACAGTGTAAAATATTAACACATGATAAATAGTGGAACAATTAAAAATAATAGCACAGAATTTTATCTCTCTTCCTATTTTTTATTTTTTTCTCTCCCTCCCTCTCTCTCCCTCTCTCTCTCTCTCTCTCTCTCACACACACACACACACACACACACACACACACACACACACACACAGCACTTAACAGACAAGCATTTTGGAAGTAGCTCCTTTAAATTTCTCCAAGGTTGGAGTGGATTCCCCCATTCCCTCTGTCTGCCCACACTCCTTCTCGCTCTAGGCACTTTAACTCACAAGCGGAAAGTGATACTTGCGGGCGACCATGGGGAATCCTTGGAGAAGTTTTTAAAGGACCTGCTTCCAAAATGCATTTCTTTTACATTACAAAAGTGCTCCAGGGATCGATTCACCCCCACCTCCTCGGGTCAGACCGCACTCTTTCTCATTTCCAGGCACTTTTAACTCATGAGGGGAAAGCGATACTTGAAGTGTCCGTGCCTTTCTTCCTTTCCCCCGGGGAGAAAGAGGACATGGGGAACGGAAAGCTAGGAGAGCGATCACAAGTGAGGAACCGGGTGACCGGGTTGGGGGCGTGGCCAACCAGGGGTCACCACCCATTCAGCGCCCCATGCCAAATAACCGCTACCGGTTCGCCCGAGTAGGTGCGAACCAGTTGAATACCACTTCTGAATGTGATGCTACCTAACCTTAAAAAGATTAGCTATCTGCTCAGCCCTAATACAATAAGAATAAGCTTTCTTGGGGGTGTTTCTCATTGGAGATCAAAGCCTCTCTACCCCTTTATGACTTATTTAATGTGGCTCCCAAGGATTTAGGACATGGCAAAACCATCAGGAGAGAAGCTCCAGGGGAGCCAGCTTCACTCCTGCTGGCCAGGGCTGCCTCCAAGAGCTCATAGCATGAAGTTTGATTCCTGAAGGAGGAAATTGCATGACAACTGCTAAATGTTAAATGTCATGTGTAAATTCTGTAAATTTACTTGCAGGGAGGTCTCCATTAGGTCACAGATAGAGGATAGAGGAAATTATACAGCAGGGCCTAGAAAACGGGGACTAAGAAAGGGGACAATTGTCAATATATAGTAGAAGAAATATTTGGAATGGAATGGAATGGAGTAACAGGGTTGGAAGGTATTCTAGACCTTGGAGGTCTTCTAGTCCAACCCCCAGCTTAAACAGCAAACCCTGCTAGGAAATGGTTGTCCAATCACTTCTTAAAAATGTCCAGTGTTGGAGCATACACAACTTCTGAAGGCAAGTTGTTCCACTGATTATTTGTTCTATCAGGAAATTTCTCCTTAGTTTCCTTCCTATATTAGCTTCTTTTCCTGCCTTTAGGTGCTTTGGAGAATAGCTTGACTCCCTCTTCTTTGTGGCAACCCCTGAGATATCAGCACACTGCTATCATGTCACCCCTGGTCCTTCTTTTCATTAAACTAGACCTACCCAATGTCATGCCCCCATCAGAGTCTGAATCTGAGGGGGAAGACGAACAGCTGACAGAGAGCAGGAGAATGGCTCCCCTTGGCTGTGGAGGAAACTGGGGAAGGGCAAAGTCAGGCTGGGCAGAGCAGGGAAGAGGTAGAACAAGGGAGAGAGGGTTCAGAGGAAGACCAAGGCCCATCCCCTCCTCATCCTAGGGCACGCAGGGAAGAACACAGAAGAGAGCAACATGGGTTGTGTGGTTTATGAGGAAGGAAAGGGCCCTGATTCCCTTCACAAGGCACACCTGGGGATGGAGTTTAAAGGAGAGGTGGTTGGGAGGGGCGTTTGGGAGGAACAAATGCTGAATTCATCTAGTGTTGTGAGTTTAGCCTGCATTCCTAGAATTCCTCATTTCTGTGTGAATTATTGCCATGCTGGAATTATTGGACTCGTTATCTTGCCCTTCTGGATTGATTGATTGCAGTCTTTCTGCTTACAGTATTTGGACTGGAGTATCTGCAGTCAGAGGCTGTTGTAGGTTCATGGGAGAGCTTTTCTTCAGGCCGGAGAGTAACTGGGACATTGGGGGCAAAGTTGGAGCAAATACGGATTCATACCTATTTTCTGGCTGTGTTGCCTTTGTGCCCCGCCCCAGGCCACAATACCCAATTCCAGCAACCCTTCTTTATGTTTTAGCCTCCATCCTGTGATCATCTCTGTTACTCTTCTCTGCACTCTTTCTAGAGTCTCAACATCTTTTTTACATTGTGGTGACCAAGACTGGATGCAGTATTCCAAGTGTGGCCTTACCAAGGCTTTATAAAGTGGTATTAACACTTCACGTGATCCTGATTCTATCCCTGATAATGCAGCCTAGAACTGCAGTGGATTTTTTGTCAGTGCCTGTCACACTGCTGGCTCATATTTAAATGATTGTCTACTACAGGCCTGTCAAACTGGCGGTGGGTGGGCCGGATGTGTCACGTGTAAGCCATGTTCACCACGACTCCACAAAGGCAAAAAATAGTCACAATGCATCATGATATGTCATGTGATGCAATCAAGTTTGATACCCGTAGTCTAAGATCCCTCTCACAGTTTCTAAATGTATTTTAAATGTATTTCTACAATGCATTTTTAAAGAAAGGAAAAAAAAAAGAATATCCCATCAAAGCACATGGCTGACTGATCATCAGGCTCACTTTATTACAAGGACATTACAATTTACAATTTACAACCACAGCTGAACCACAACTGAACTGAACAATTGAGGCCAAAATTTATGTTGCTCAGTGAGAAATCGATTAAGTAATTTTTGCCGCATTTTATGATTTCTTGCCATGTTTGTTAACTGAATCACTGAAGTTGTTAAATTAGTAACATGGTTGCTAAGTGAATCCGGATTCCTCATTGACTTTGCTCGTCAGAAGATCGGAAAAGGGGATCACATGACTCCAGGACACTGCAACTGTCATAAATGTGAGTCAACTGTCAAGCATCCGAATGTAAATCAGATGGCCATGGGGATGCTGCAAGGGTCAAAAGTGTGAAAAATGGTCTGAGTTGAGGACTATCTGTATTTTATTGATTCCCCTTTCATTCAGGAATCCAAGATGGCATACAAAGCATTTCCTGGGTAGCATGCTGTAATTTACAGGGTAAATGTCCCCCAGACAGCCTCCCTACCTACTGAGATACAGTTTTTGCCTCTCAATAATCCATAATGTCTCGCCTCTGCCAACTGCTTGCAGGACATGGCTAATTTGCTGCAGGGACAACTTTCTGTGAGAGTGGGTGTGTGGGCAGATTGTGTAGGCTTCATGGGCTGTTTATGGATGCGTAGGCTGGTGAGCAAACCGACTGGCAAAGGGCATGAAGTACGCAGGCACGTGAGTGGTAGATCAGATCGCAGGGGTGCTGGGCGGGTGAGCAAATTGGTGGGCAGAGTCCCCGTGTGTGCAGGCATGTGAGCAAGCAGGTGGGCAGAGCGTGCTGGGTTGGTGAGAGGATTGGCCACGTCACTATCCGCAGCAGCAGCTGGAGACATAGCCGCCCATATACCTGCTGGCCAGCTGGTGCTCAGATGGAGAATTAGTGAGAGTCATGGAAGGGCAGTTCTGATACAACATTGGTGATGCAGGCATTACCCCTATTGCCACCAATGTATTGGGCTCTGGCAAAGGGGGGGCAGGGTCAGCCACGGTGAGCAGGGTGATGCCACCTGTGAGATCAGGATTGTCGCATCAGAAGAAAGCAAACCAGCAAAATAGTAGGGCAAACAAGAAAAGAGATGCTTTGTGAGATAAATAAACAGAAGAGATAAGCAAGGGTAGAAGCATGCCAATTCCCCGTCAGCTTATTATAATTTCCACTTCAGATTGTGGCCAGCACTATTTCCTCTCTAGAACAATCACACACCACATAGTTCATTTTTGAGCTGGCAAAAATTTAGCTTGATGTAATTAATGAAAATGTGTAAAATATGATTTAACTAGCAAAATGGTCTATTTCAAAAACCCAGTTACTTCTTAAGGGGGATGGGGTGGGGTCTTTCGGTACTTCTTAAAGAAAAGACCTTTTGAAACTACTCTGTTAAAATGCTGTCCAACTATAAATTGGAGGGGCGTCAAGATATTTAAATTTATACTGTAACAGTGGAGGTTGTTTAAAGCAGGGGTCCCCAACCACCGGGCCGCGGACCGGTACGGTCCGTGGAACATTCCCTACTGGGCCGCCGGTTTCCTGGGCGCCGCCATCTTGTTTGACAAGGAAGTGCTTCCGGGTGAGCTTTTCCGGTTGGAAAGTGGCGTTTGCGTCCTGAAGGAATCCTCGTGCCTTAGTTTCATCGAAGGGAGGGCTTCGAACGAAACTAAGGCACAAGGATTCTTTCAACACCCAAGGCAAGGTGAGCTGAGTGACCGTCCCGAAGCCGTCCCGAAGCGAAGCCCATCAACAAAGGTACAAAGGAGGAGTTGAAGGTGGTGGGGAAAAGCGGGGGATGGCTGGCTGGCCGGTCGCTTGGCTCGCCTTGCCTTGTCATGTGTGCTGATGCCAGTACCGGGCCGTGGATCATTTTGTGATGCCGGTACCAGGCCGTGGCAAAAAAAAAGGTTGGGGACCACTGGTTTAAAGAGTCAGAACACACCGTTACAACTGATTGATTAAACAGAGCTGGGTTCTGCATGAGGCAATCTAAGCTGCGATTGGTTGCCTTGCGTGAAAAGGGGGAGTTTCCTTGTTTCCCGCCTTTTTGCCATCTGTGCTCTCATGGCTTTATCTGATCTTCCTGCTGTGTTGATTTTACCTCACCAGCTGCACAATTCCTTGACACAAATATCTTCCTTGTACCATCTCCCACTTTCTTATGCTCCTGTGAATTAGAGAGGTTTTTCTCTGAGTCTCTTCCATAAGAATTAGCTGTAATGTCTTCGACCAAATGGGATTATTCGCTTCATCACTGGAGGCTTTTAAGAAGAGACTGGACAATCACTTGTCTGAAATGGTATAAGGTTGGACTAAAAGACTTCCAAGGTCCTTTGCAGATCTATTCTATTCTGGATGATATTGACTCTGAGCTCTTGGTTTTTTTTCCAAAGTTTTTATTTTATTTTTTACACATTCTTCACGTGAGCAATGTCATTCCAGATTATAATATTTATACATAATCATAGTTACACTTTCAACTTAATTAATATCACTTCAAATTATTATCTATTCGACTGATCTTCAGATAAATTTCCCTTTCATATTTCAATTCATTAATTCAATATCAAAATCATTTCATCCTCACATATATTTTCAATTCTTTATCCACTATTATTTCCATTTTCAGCTTACCACCTATTTTATGTTACTTTATGTATTGTTATCATCTATAACTTTCTCAAGACCAATATATAATTAGACAGTCAATGAAAAAAAAACATAAGTAAAAGTAAAGTAAGATTAATACATTTAGGATCCACATGGTATATCCCCCCATCTACAATATATCTTATATCTATTCCTGAGATATTCATATAATCATTTCATATTTTTTCTTTGTTTCCAAAATTTACCTATATAATTCTAATAAATTTTCTTTCCCCTGCTTTTGATTATAATTCTTTCATTATAAATATTTTACATTCCCACAGTCCCTTCTAGTTCATTATATTTTCTATTTTCTCATATCCTTTGTATAATCAATTGTATTTTCTTTCATGAATACCACAGAGAAATAAAATAAAATAAAAAGTTAATTTCCCCTTTTACTTCCCTTTGACCAATTTCAACCTATAGCATTTTTATAACCCTAATTCACTTTTTAAACATAATACCAGATTTTCACCCAAGTCATCATATTCTCGGTTTTCCTAATATCATTTGAATAATCATTAGCATATTTTAGAATATGTGTGTGTGTGTGTGTGTGTAGGTCTAGGTGTGTTCGGGTCTTTTCCCATGTAAGATTAAAAGTATCTTGGCAACGTTTCAGTGAGGTCCCACTTGCCATCCTCAGGCTGGTACTTTCGGCTTCATGCCAGCGCAAGCAGTGTGTGATTGGAGCTGCCGTCTCTCTATAAATACTGGTGGTGGGGGCTGGTGTGCTGGGCTGGTTGGCTGTGCTGCTGCCTCTTGATTGGTTGATGGAGTTGATGTTGGTATAATGGGCTGTGTGATGGACTTGTGAGTTTTGTTGTGGAGATATCTTGGATCTTGTGCTGTAATCTCCTGGGTCATTTGTTTTGTAGTGATCTTTTTTCCATTAGCCTCTCATGTTTTAACGGCTTGGATAATAGGTTGTGTGATGGGCTTGCAAGTTCTTTTGTTGTGGTATCCTGGGTCCTGCATTGTAATATCCTGGGTCGTTTGTGTTTTGATCTCTTTTCCATTAGCCTCCTGTGTTCTAACAGCTTGGGTAATGGGTTGTGTGATGACTTTGTGAGATTTACTACTGTTGTATCCTTGGTCTTGTGCTGTGATATCCTGGGTCATTTGCTGTATTGCAACTTCTTGAGTTCTTGTGGTATAATTTCCTGAGTTTACTGATGTGATATCCTGAGCAGGTGGCCGTGATGTAGCATTCTGGGTTCTAGTCTGGCTTCGAGTTTGGGGTCTGGGTCTGTGTTCTTGGCGTGTGTCAGCTTGTTTGGTTTTGGGGTTGGGGTGTGTGACAGCTGACAAAGCAGCCATGGTCTGGTTTCTGGATGGTGGTTGTCCTTCGTTTATAGGATGGGCTTGGTCCTGGGTCTGATGAGGGGGATTGACGGTGGTGACGGCAGCTCCGATCACACACTACTTTCACTGGCATGAAGCTGAAAGCACCAGCCTGAGGATGGCAAGTGGGATCTCTCTGGTGTGGGTCCTTCCATGAACAACCAGGGAGCTCTTCTGACCAAAGCTTTTGCTGCATTTGCTGATATGGTTTTTCTCCAGTGTGGATCCCGCTGGGCATAGTCAGCTGTTTTTACCCTGGGAAGACCAGGAGAGCCTCCCTCCCTGCATCCCCCCTCTCAGCGGAGAGCCAGAAAGGGGAAAGTCTCCTGCTGTTGTTCTCCTCTCCTCCAAATCCTTTCTAGGAATTTACTGTTAAAATCTTTACCAACACTTTGCTGTACTCTATTCTACCATCGTCTATTGTGGCCGTTGCTTATCTCTAGTGCACCATTTAGTGACGTAAAGCTTCAAACTATGTTGTTCCATCTCTACCTAAGGCATGGAGGCTGTTTAGTGTTTCCTGTTCCTCTGTAAGAAATGTATCCCATTGGCTGCAGACTCCCAGGCGTGGGGGTCTTAGCTAACTTTGTAGGCTTTGTCTGGACCACATGGCTTCACCTGAGTGCTGGCTGATGCAATCTTCCCAGGCCAGGTGGTGAGAGAGGTAGAGGCCTTTGTTATGTAGAACACTCTGGCCCAGGTCTTAATGGCCCATCCATTGACAAAGGCAGTGGTGAGCTTCTGCTTCTGAGTTTCTACTTCTCTTTTAGGGGAAATATTCTGCCTTTTTAATATTTCCTTCGATATTTCATTTTTCTAGGAGAGGAGTGGGTGATAACTTCCTACAATCCCTGGGTTTTTTTTCCCCAAAACACATGTTTTGAGAAAGGATTAAAACGTGATCAGATCAGGGAAACTTGCTGGGTGCTTTTAATTTTTCTGATGCAAAGGGGGAAGCATTGATAAAGAGGCAATAGAAAAGGATTCCTTCAGTGGTTCCCAAAAGCTTTCAACCATGAATTTCTAGCAGCCTGGGAAAAGTTCTTGATTTTTTTTTACAGTATCCAACTTTTCATGCCAATTAATTTTCAGATATTTGATGTACTTTGTGAGCTTACAGTCAGGTTGTAAGGACAAGCCCCTTCATTCTTCACAGCCATGGTTTGCCTTTAAATTACAGGCTGCCCATTTCCAAGGTTATGGTTACTAACCTGCCCTAGCTCTTAGCTTCCAGGGTTTGTGAGGCCAAATTGAGGTTAGCCAGTGTGCAATCCAGGCTATTTAGTGTTTTTAAAATTACACACAATGAGCCCTGGGACTTCTACTCATGAGACCACCAGTGCAACATATCCTGCTTTACTGGGCAACTGGGCATCATCATTTGTGAGTCACTATCAGGGCTGCAGGGTTTGGAGTTCTCTTTTCTGTTATCACTCAAGTGAGGGAATTGCCTGAGGGGGATGCCCCCTCCCGCATGGGATTAGCAGGGATTAGAGATGGGGTGTGTATATAATAGTTTGCAGGCATGGTTTGAGGAGGAAGAAAAATAACTCATCAGTATTGCAGTTACTAAACAGATAAATCACTTTCAACAAAATGGAGACACAACAGATGAGAAAGGCTATCAGTTTGCAGACCAAAAGGTGTCTGGGAGAGACTCTGGTTCCCTTTACAAAGTATGTGCGCTCCCCTCCAAGGGAACTCTCCGGCCAGTTTTCAGACTGGGGAGGGGAAAACAATCTGTGAGGACTTACTATCCCCAAAAAAGACAGTCTGGGAGAACTTTCTGCCCTCCGCAGACAAGTACTGGCACTCCCCTTCTGGCTCAGGTTCTCAGATTTGGAAGAGTTCAAGTCCAAGAGGACTTGCTCCTCTTCAGCAGGCAAGTAGTGGCACTCCTCTTACTTCACAACTTCCTAATTACCTAAATTCACAATTACATGAAATCCTAAGGTTTGCTTTTGTGATAACACTGGGCAAAAAAAAAAAAAAATTGTTCCCTCCCTCCAATAATAACCTGCTTGGCTTTCTCCTTCTCTAACAAATGGTCCTGTGCTCTGGCAAACCCCCCCATGCTCTCCAGACTCTTGATCTTTCTGCGGTTAGGAAATGCACAGAGGAAGCAAGATCCAGTTGTGTTTATGAGAAGGGCCCTCTCACTCACACACATGGAGGCATACATACATTTCCCATACCTAAATTTAGAATTTAGAGGTACTCACCTTCCTTCCAAACAGCCTTTGAGCTCAACACTCAAAACCCCTTTAAAACCTTTTTCCCAAATGGTCAAGGTCCAGGAAAACTCACTCACAAACTCAATGGGTCTGCTTGCCAGCAAGGGAATCTTACCTGGCCTGGTCCATTGGTTAGGTTAGCTTGGAGTCCCATCTGGGGTGCCAAATTGTTGCAAGAATTATCCTCCTGGCTTCAGTTTCAAGTGGAGAAAAAGACACTGGAAACATGGAGGCTGTTTGGAAAGATGGTTTATCCTTAGTTATATATGTGTAAGAAATGTATCCCATTGGCTATCAGATTCCCAGGGGTGGGGGTCTTAGCTAACTTTGTAGGCTTTGTCTGGACCACATGGCTTCACCTGAGTGCTGGTTGATGCAATCTTCCTAGGCCAGTGGAGAGATGGGCAGAGGCCTTTGTTATGTAGAATACTCTGGCCTAGGCTTTAATGGCCCTCCCATTAACAAAGGTGGGAATGAGTTTCTGCTTCTGAGGTGAGTTTCTGCTTTTGAGTTTCTACTTCTCTTTCAGGGGAAATATTCTGCCTTTTTAATATTTCCTAGGATATTTTATTTTTCTAGGAGAGGGATGGGTGCTAATTTCCTACAATACAATAGCACCATCCAAAATTCCTTTTTGAGGAATTCCACCAGAAAAGGGCAGTTAGCCATTTTCCACTTTCCCTTTCTCTCCACCTATAATTTTAATCCTGAGAAAAGTTTGAATACAAAGAAACAAGCCAGAATTCAGTCAATTTCTCATCTACACTTTTGAATGTGAGATCACAAGTGAAATTCAATCCTTCTCTAAACTCTTCAACTTTTGTCTCATGTGGATTTCTTTGTGTGAGCTAAGGGATGATTTATGCTTGAAGTAAAGATCACAGACTGGACATTTGAAAGGTTTCCCCATAGTGTGAGTATTCTGATGTGTTAACAGGTAGGAATTCCGACTGAAACTTTTACCACAATCAGGACATTCAAAGGGTTTCTCTCCTGTATGACTCCTCTGGTGTATCACCAGGTAGGAATTCTGACTGAAACATTTCCCACATATAGGACATTCAAAGGGTTTCTCTCCTGTGTGTGTCCTCTGGTGTCTCATGCGGTGAGAGTTCTCACTAAAACCTTTTCCACAGTCAGGACATTCAAAGGGTTTCTCTCCTGTGTGAATTCTCTGGTGACTCACAAGGTTGGCATTCTGACTGAAACTTTTCCCACATATAGGACATTCGAAGGGTTTTTCTCCTGTATGAGTCCTCTGGTGTTTCATGAGGTGGGTATTTGTAATGAAACATTTCCCACAGTCAGGACATTCAAAGGGTTTCTCTCCGGTGTGAGTCCTCTGGTGTATTATCAGGTAGGAATTCTGACTAAAAGCTTTTCCACAGTCTGGACATTCAAATGGTTTCTCTCCTGTGTGAGTCCTCTGATGTTTCATGAGGTGGGAATTCTGACTGAAACTTTTCCCACAATCAGGACATTGAAACGGTTTCTCTCCTGTGTGAGTCCTCTGGTGTATTACCAGGCTGGAATTCTCAATGAAACTTTTCCCACAGATAGGACACTCAAAGGGTTTCTCTCCAGTGTGAGTCCTCTGGTGTATTATCAGGTAGGAATTCTGACTGAAATTTTTCCCACAGACAGGACATTCAATGGGTTTCTCTCCTGTGTGAGTTCTCTGGTGTCTGATGAGGTCAGAATTCTGACTAAAACCTTTTCTGCAGTCAGGACATTCAAAGGGTTTCTCTCCTGTGTGAGTACTCTGGTGTCTCATGAGGTGGGAATTCTGACCAAAGCCTTTTCCACAGAGAGGACATTCAAACATTTTGTCTCCTGTGTGAATCCTCTGGTGTATTACCAGGTAGGAATTCCGACTGAAACTTTTCCCACAGATAAGACATTCAAAGTGTTTCTCTCCTGTGTGGGTTCTCTGGTGACTCACAAGGTTGGCATTCTGACTGAAACTTTTCCCACAGACAGGACATTCAAAGGGTTTCTCTCCAGTGTGAGTCCTCTGGTGTATAATAAAGCGGGAATTTGTAATAAAACCTTTTCCACAATCTTGACATTTATAAGGTTTTTCCATGGAGTTAATCCTCTGATGTATTACCAGGCTGGAATTCTGATTGGAATTTCTCCGTCAGGACATCGAAAGGGTTTTTCTCGTTTGAGACTCCTCTGGTATATCACCAAATTGGAATTCCAACTGAAAGTTTTCCCACAATCAGGACATTCAAATAATTTTTCTCCTATGCGAGTCCTCTTGTGTATCATGAGGCTAGAATTCTGACTGAAACTTTTTCCCACAATCTAGACACTCATACAGTTTCTCCCTGGAGTCAACCCACTGATGCATCACCAGACTGGAATTGAGACTGAAACTTTTTCCGCTCAGGACATTCAAAGGTTTTCACACTCCTGTGTGAGTCCTCAGGTGCTTCACCAGGCTGGCATTCTCACTGAAACTTTTCCCACAGAAAGGATATTCAAATGTCTTGTGTGTGTGTGTGTGTCCTTTAGTGTCTCATGACCTGGGAATTTCTAATGAAACTTTTACACAATCTGCACAGTGATACATTTTCTCCCTGCTGTGAGTCTACTGAAGTATCACCATGTTGCCATGCTCACTAAAGCATTTACTACATTGGGAGCACTTTTATGGCTTCCCTCTTGTGTGGTTGCTTCCATGAACCACAAAGGAGGTGTTTTGACCAGTTTTTGCTAAATTGAGATAATTTGCATAGCTTTTTTCCTGTCTGGCTCCTCTTTTGCATAATCAGCTGTGATTTGCAATCTGTGCTTTTCCCATAATAGGCAAATCTATGGAGCTTTTCCACAGCTGATATTCTTGAGGTAAAAAATATGGACAATACTTTGTTTAGTGATGTTTTCATTCAAGCTGTTTTCTTCCTCACAGGTTGTGGCCTGCATTCCTGTCTGCTCTAATGTGGCTTTACTATTGACGGTTTCTGCCCAAGTGACTTCTAAATATTTCCCTCTTTTGCTGAATAAAAAATAATCTCCCTTGACTTCATGTAATGTATCCTTGAGTTGTGCATAATCTGCTTATTCAAGCTTGAAATCTTTCTTGATTTTATCTCTTTTGTCTAAGTTGTTTGAGGAGGATGAGAACTGTGTGTTATTATGAAGGAAATGGAAAATATTTTGATTTCTAGCTTGATCTTCTTCCTTTTTCAATGTTGCTTGCTATTTACAGTTGTCCCAGGTGCTCTTATTGTCATCCTCTTTGTCTGTAAGATTTAAAGAAAAATGTAACCTTAATTGTTTATAAAATGGTTAGAGATGATGTAAAAAAAAGAAAAAAGTATATATTACAATGAAAAAGCAAACATGCCCCAATGCTACCACGTTTTACTGAAAATAAGACCCACCCCAAAAATAAGCCCAAGCTTGATTTTTGCAGTGGGCCCAATATAAGCCCTACCCCAAAAATAAGCCTGGGGGTACGGATGTTGCCAGCATGAGAGGTGGCGAGCACATGGGGTGGGGGGGAGAGGAAGACAGTGTCCAGCTGCAGCTTAAACCTGCCAGCCCACTTGGGGCAGTGCAACAACTACTAATTCCAAGCATGGAGACATGTGTTGTGCCCCCTTTGTAGAAGCGGGGGAAGGCCTTTTCCAATCACAGTGTTGCAGCATATCACGGAATGGTGATATGAGAGAGAGGGGAGCGAGAACAAAGGCGTGGAGCTATGCATTAACCAGACGGGAGGTGGGAAAGTTTTCCTGGGTGCCACACACAGCTTTGTCCTCACTGGGTTCCACAGCTGAGGGACGACGGAACAACCCACACGCAGTTGGCAGCATGACTTTTTGCCTGTCTTTTTCTGGGTGCGGCACTTCCCCTTGTTGGGCTGCTTCCTAAAGCCAGCAGCTCCGCAGCCAGCTGCTTTGCTTTTTCCCTCTTTTTCCTCATGGGAGACTCACAGGAGGCTTGCGTGGTGGCACCAGCGGTAGGCAAAGGCAGAAACGTGGGGGAGGCACAGGCGATCCCGATGCGCTGCCCCACCATCTCTCAGCTTGACTGTGACTCTGCCGAACAAGCACCAGCATAGGGTGTCTAGATTGCCTGCCTACCTCATGCCTCTTCCTGCTGCCGTCGCTGCCATGCAAGCCTTCCGTGAGCCTCCCGTGAGACAGGCAGCTATACAGCATGTCAAGATCGCCTGTCTTCTCCCCTCCCCACACCTCTCACTCCATACTCAGAATTAAAGATATTTGCATTGTGCCAAGAAGGCCGAGACATGTGAGGGCTTGGCATGTTGCAGCCATGGGAAAGCAGACAGTGCGATGGAGAGGGTGGGGCCAGTGGTAGTGCTTAAAAAAAAAAAAGACCTCCCCCAAAATAAGCCTGAGTGTTTATTTTCAAGCCCCGCCCCCAAATATAAGACAGGGTCTTATTTTCTGGAAACATGGTAGAAAAGCCTCTTACGTTATTTATGATTCATTTGACACATGGAAGACTACTGAGATCCATATTCAAATAACCATTCAATCAAATTCAGTTGTTTAGTTGGGTCAATCACAAGTTCTTAGCAATGCAAAGGAGTATCATCAATTATATATTGAAGTGCTGGGATAGATTATATAATTCCAGACATATCCCTAAAGAGGGAAATGCAGATATACCTACCTACACGTGTATTCATGGAGAAAATCTATGTCTTTCAAAGTTGACAATATGTCCCAAAATGTTTACAGTCAAACCTTCTGAGCTAAATTTAGAGATGTGGGGACTTTAACTGATAAAATGTTGCCAAACGCCTCTGCAAGATTTGAAGCACCACTTTTAGAATAGAATACTTTATTGGCGGTGTGATTGGACACACAAGGAATTTGTCTTGGTGTAAATACTCTCAGTATACGTAAAGAAAAGGTACATTCGTTAAGAATCAAGAATCATAACGTAAAACACTCAATGATAGTCATAGGAAATCCTCAGCAGCAAATAAGAACAGATAAGACTGTCCACAAGTACTCTGGTGACATCCCCACTCAACTAGTCCTCACTTAACCTACTGCAATTAGAACTGATATCTGTGTTACTAAGCAGCCCAAACATTAAATGACTTGATTCAGAAATCTGATGCAGTTCCTATCTTCAAAAACAGGGGGGATGTATTCACAAAACCACAAACCAACGAGACTGACATCAATGCCTGAGAAGATCCTGAAAAAGATAACCAAGCAACAGATCTACAAACGCCTAGAAACAAGCAAACGTATAATCAGAAGCCAACATGGGTTTGTTGAAAAAAGATCATGCCAAACAAATCTTATTTCATTCTTTGACAAAGGGACTAAATTAGTAGACCAGCAAAATGTTGTGGATACTTGAATTTCAGTAAGGCATTTGATAAAGTAGACTACAATTTACTTCTTGGTAAATGAAGAAAATGTGGGATAGATTGCATCACCATTGGATGAATTTGTAACTGTCAATGGAATTACATCTATATAAAGGAAAGTAAGCAGTGGGGTACCCAAAGGCTCTATCTTAGGCCCAGTATTCTTCAGTATCTTCATAAACAATGAGTGAATAGAAGGGGAATTCATCAAATTTGGAAATGACACTCAGCTGGCAGGAATAGCCAATACCCCAAAAGACAAATTCAAGAGACAGAAGAATCTCGAAAGATTTGAATACTGGGCCCTAATCCAACAAAATGAAAATTTAATGGAGAAAAAAGTTCAGTTTTACACTTAGCGAAGAAAAACCAAATGGCAAGGTACAGAATAGGCACAACCTAGCTCAGTAGCAGTAACTGTGAGATGGATCTTGAAGTCCTAGTGGATATGAACCAGCAATGTGATGCAGTGGCCAAAAAAGCTAATGCAATCCTAGGCTGCCTTAACAGAGGGCTAGAATCAAGATCACATGAAGTGTGAGTACCAATTTATAATGGTTTGGTAAGATCCCGCTTGGAATACTGCAACCAGTTTTGATTGCCACAATATTAAGAAGAAGGAAAAAGAGAAGAGCAGCAAGGATGATGAGAGGGTGCTGGAGGCTAAACTGTATATAGATGGGTTGCAAGAACTGGATATGTCTAGTCTAGTGAAAGAAAGAACTAGGGGTGACATGACAGCAGTCTTCCAATACTTGAGGGATCAAGAAGAAGGGAGTCAACTTATTTTGCAACGCAGCAGAAGGCAACATAAGAAGCAGTGGATGGAAACTAATGAAGGAGAGAAGCAGCCTAGAACTAGGGAGAAATTTCCTGACTCTGAGGACAATTAACCAGTGGGAGGGTTTGCCTTCAGAGGTTCCCATGGGGGCTCCATCACGGATGGCTTTTAAACACACAGGACAGACATTTGTCTGAAGTGGTTCTGGGTCTCCTGCTTGAGCAGGGTGGAGGAACAGAAGACCTGCCAAGTTCCTTCCAACCCTGTCACAAACCTCCAGTGACGGAGCCCCCACAACCTCTGGAGGGGAGCCATTCCCAAAGGATCCACCGTCGCTTGAAAGAGGCTTTTTAGATCTTCCCCTCCAGCAGAGAATCGCAGCCACCAGTTTCACAGCCTGCAGCCCCAGCGGGCTCCAATCTGGGGAGAGAAGGAACCTGCAACTGAAACGCTTCAGCCCAGTTGCTTCTCTGCTTCCAGGCCGTGGAGGGAACCGAACAGCCCGACTTGGTCCCGGCTCCCCTCCCACCTGTTGCCCCCACCTCACCCGCCAGCTGCTGCGTCGCCCCTAGGAAGACACTCGGCCGACCACCTTCCTCCCATGAGTCATCCGGAAGAGGAAGTTCCTCTGCGCTTCTCCTCTCATACCATCCTTTCTAGCAATACGGTGCTCGATGGTTTTAACTCCTTTATTCTGTATTGTGCACTTTTCAGACACAGATGTTGTCTACCTGATCGCCATCTCCAGATAAGAGGCAGAAAAACACGCTTGGCCCGTCTCTACTACGTAAAGCGTTTGCAAAATATTTTCACTGATTAAATGATATCAAGTCAATTTTGACTTCCAGCAACCGACCATTGTAACTGAACCAAGTGAAATAGTGAAATGTGAGGCTACTTAGCTTACGAAGATTAGCTTGGTGCTGAGCCCTAAAAGTTAATGAAGGTTTTACAGAATTATGCAATCAGTTTTCTTAGGGGTAACTGACTCAAAGTGATCAAAACCTCTCTACATCCCAAAACTTTATGACTGATTTCCTCTGGCTCCCAAGGATTAGGGCATGGGAATAGCATCAGGTAGACACTCTAATAAGGGAGCCAACTTCATTCCTGCTGGCCAGAGCTGCACCCCAAAGCACCCAGCCTGAAGCTTCATTCCTGTAGGATGGAAATTTTCTATTCGCTAAATGCTAAATGGTATGTGCTTCTGTAAATTGGCCTACATTAGGTCAGGAGTGGTGTTCCTTATCGGTTCGGTAACTACATTTTCCACGTAATGAAGTGAGCTCCCATTACTTGTCCCAGCTTCTGCCAACCTAGCAGTTTGAAAGCATGTAAAAATGCAAGTAGAAAAATAGGGACCACTTTAGTGGGAAGCTAACAGCGTTCTGTGTGCCTTCGGTGTTTAGTCATGCTGGCCACATAACCATGGAGACGTCTTTCGACAGCGCTGGTTCTTTGGTTTTGTAACAGATGATCCGAAAACGACAAGCACATATGTGCAAGGGGAACTTTTACCTAAGAGATGATTACATCTCTATATCCTAAACTTTTATGAGTAATTTCCTGTGGCTCCCAAGGATTTAGGATGTGGGAACATCAACAGGCCAGAGACGCCAAGGGAGCAAGCTTCATTCATGCAGGCCAGACTGCATCCAAGCATGCCCAGTGTCTATTTTATTGCTGAAGGAAGAAATTTTAAGTCTGTCAAATGTTAAATGCCATGTGCTTCTGTAAATTGTCCTGCAGAGGAGTCTCCATTAGGACAAAGCTGGAGAGAACATACGGAGCCGAGACTAGAAAAAGGAGGCTTAGAAAGAGCGGGTGACTGCCTATATATGACAAGAGAAACATAAACTCCCCAAAGTGATTTTTCAAAGGGTTGTAAAAGTATATGCAAACATACTGTATATGAAAGGTTGGCCTAGTCTTTATTTGAAATGCATACCTTTTTCAACCTAAAATGTTTGTTTTTAAACAAGTTTTATTGGTTTTTAAAGACAAACAAAAACAAACAAAACAGAAAAACACCCAGCTTTCTTTCATAAATGTACAAACAGTGTGTTGGTTGGTTTACAAATTTTTTGTGCATCCATTTCATAGTCTCAATTACAGTTACGTTGCATAATAACTCATATTATCAATCAGAAATTGAATACCCTAGTATCACTATTAATCAGTCATTTGACTATAATTTTGTTCATTGATACTTTACGAGATAACTATAATTCACTTAGTTTATTTTATAACAATTCATATAATCATCCCCAAATCTATCCTAGAAACATTTTATAGATATAATAACAAAAGAAGAAATACATCTTTATATATTCATTATTTTCTAAAATTCTAAGTATTCTATTATTATATTTTATTAGGTAACCATTGATAGAAAAGGTCCCAAATTTTATAAAATTGTTTATCTTCTTGTTCTCTAATTTCAAATGTCAATCTATTCATTTCAGCACATTCCAATATTTTCTTAATAATTTCCTCCTGTAATGGTATTTTCTCATTTTTCCGGTTTTCAGCAAATACAATCCTAGCCGCTGTTAATACATTTACAATCAAATATTTTAAATCTTTACTGTATGCATCAGGTAAAATTCCCAATAAAAAAAATCTCTGGTTTCAAGTCTATATGTTTCTTTGTCATTTTTTCCAACCACATGCATAAACCTAAAATGTTTAAAATAATGTACAAAACAAAATAATTTTACAAACAGCCTTAGACAAACACCTCTGCAATTCACAAGAGCACAATAAGTTGTGGCGGGTGGGAGGGAAGGCACAAAATACAGATTTTATTATCTTCACTCTCAAATGTAAAAAAAAGGTTAGAATTTTCCTGTGGACTTGATCACTTGGGTCTTGGCCTGACGGACCTTTCATGGCTGAGGAGGGACTGCAATTTGGGTGTCCCCACTCCTAGTCCAGCAACAGCACCTTCCCCATGCAGCCCACCAGCTCTCTAATAGGAAAGCCGTCCAGAGAGACTCCCTACTGCACATTGGTCTCCTCCCCATCAACTGCAGGAAGGAGAAGCCCGCAGGGTGGTGGTGAATGAATGTGGGTACTCCTCGCTTAGTGACCACAACCGTGACTGGCAATTCTGGCAAACCACTTTATTGCAACAGGCTTTTCACCTCACTTCCCTTCTGGTCATTAAGTGCATCAACATGGATATTAAGTGGGTCATCAAATGACTGCTACCTTTGATTTTATTTCTGTCTTCTACATGAGCTTTATCTTAAACTTGTTGGGAAGCATGCTAATGGTTATCACAGGATCGGGGTACAATGTGATGGTTGTAAATGCAAAGATTGTTTGCCAAACTGTTTTTTTATCTATCATCATAATCTTAAATGGTTGCTGAACGAGGCAATAGCTTCGTTATCCTAGCTCCCTCAACTGATCGTCATACGGTTTAGTATCCAGACCCTTTATCACCTTAGTTGCTTTTCTTTGCACTTTTTCGATAATCTAAAACATCTTTTTTGTACGGTGGTGACCAGAATTATGCAATATTCTAAGCATGGTCTCACTAGCATAGTGTAAAGCAGTACTATTAATTATTGGTGGCTTTTTTGAAACATTTTGTGTCTTCTCCATCATGGGGACCTCAACTTTCACAATGTCTGTTGAATCTGATTCATAATTCAAAGAGTCATCAGGGAAGTAAAATAGTAAGAGAACATCTGTCTGATCTTGATGAATAAAAATCATCAAGACCTGATGGATTACATCCCAGAGTTCTAAAGGAGCTGTCAGAATCACTGTACCACATCTTTCAAAAATCCTGGAACACCGGGGAACTGTCGGAGGCCTGGAAAAGAGCTCATGTGGTTCCCATCTTCAAAAAGGGGAAAAAACAGACCCAGGAAACTACAGACCAATCAGCCTAACATCAATACTTGGGAAAATACTGGAAAAGATTAAAAAGAAAACAGGTCTGCCAATATCTCAAAACGAGTAAAGTAGAAGTCAGCATGTGTTTGTTAAAAACAGATAATGCCAAATCAATCTTCATTCTTCAGCATAGTGACTGAATTAGTAGAGCAGCAAAATACTGGGGACATAATAGAGTTCAGCAAGGCACTCGACAAAGTAGACCACAACCTACTTCTTGGTAACTAGAAAAAAGTGGGATCGCATCACCACAGGTGGATTCGTAACTGGCTGACAAATTGTACCCAACAAATAGTCATTAATGGGTCTACGTCTACATGGAGGGAAGTAAGCAACAGAGTCACAGTACTCTTCAATATTTTCATAAACTATGTACTGTAGATGAGGGAATAGAAGGCGAATTTACCAAATTTGCAGATATACTAAGCTGGCAGGAATAGCTAACACCCTAAAAGATAGGCTCAAGATCCAGATGAATCTGGACAGACTTGAACACTGGGTCCTATCTAACAAAATGAAATTCAGTGTGGAGAAAAATAAATTCTTAGGCAAGAAAAACTACACATATAGACTGGATGAAACCAGGCTCAATAGCAGTTTTTGTGAAAGAGATCTTGTAGTCTTAGTGGACAACCAGAGACTCTAGAAAAAGTGCAGAGAAGAACAACCAGGATGATTAGGGGACTGGAGATTATAACATATGCAGACCGGTTACAGGAACTGGGCATGGCTAGTCTAGTGAAATGAAGGACCATGTCGTGTTTTAAAGTTCCCTGCCTGGTCCGAGGACTGAATATAATAGACCAGGGAAGACATGAAAGCAGTCTTCAAATATTTGAGGGGCTGCCACAAAGAGGAAGCGGTCCAGCTATTTTCCAAAGCACTTGTAGGCCAGACAAGGAATAATGGATGAAAACTGAACAAGGAGAGATTCAACCTGGAAATATGGAGAAATTTTCTGACAGTGGGAACGATTGGCCAATGAAAGAGCTTGCCTTTGGAAGTTGTGGGAGTTTCATCACTGAAGGATTTCAAGAAGAGATAGGACTGTCATTTGTCAGAAATGATGTAAGATCTCTTGCTTGAGTGGTGGGGTTGGACTAGATGACCTACAAGGCAGTGGTGGTATTCGGCCAGTTCGACCTGGTTCTGGCAAGCTGGTAGAAGTGATGAGCAGCTAAGATCGAACCAGTTCTCTCCGCCACTCTGCTGTTGGGCCCACCTGCCCGCCCAGGCTCACATACTCACTTTTATCAGCTGAATTTGAAGCACAGCTGCTTTGCGCGGCACAGAAGAGTGCCATGTGGCAGCTGCTGAAGTGACCAGGACCATGCAGGCTTGCAGGAGGTGAGTTAGAACGTCTCTGTGCCTACACAAACGCTTCTGTGCCTGCGCAAAGTGAGTGTTTGGCATGCACATGCACACAAAGTGTGTACATGCGCGCAAAATGCGCCCAACAAGCCATGCCCACTGAACCGGGGCAACAGTATTTGCATCCCACCACTGCTACAAGGTCCCTTCCAACTCTGTTAATCTGTCTTCAGCTCTTCAAGTCAGATAGATCCTCTGTGATAGTGTGATTTTCAAAAGCTTACAAATCCACTGGTACACGCAATGGTTGCTTTAGAGGTTGTAACATTAAAAGGGAAGCCGTAGCTTAGGTATCCAGTTTGAAACATCCTAACTTCCTTCTTTCAGACTGGCAGCGATGGAGAAAAACATCTCTGAATCTGAAAAGAATGCCAATAAAAACAGATCCAGTTTAGCCATTCTAATTTTTTAATGAAATATCATTCTTTCATAGAATGTAGGATTGGAGCAGATAGCAATGCAACAAATACATTAGGAGGCAGAAACCTAATTGCTGCTCACATCATCAGAGTCACAGAGTGCATGGACTGATGTATGACTGAAATTGAAATTCTAAATTTATAATGAGGGAAGGAAAGCTGAGGAAAACAGATTGCTCATAGAGACACAGAGTGCACAAAAGAGGGATTACAAGTTAACAATTGTAGTGCATTAGAAACTCATTGTATGTGTGAAGTCCTTATCACTGATAGAGTTGGGAAATGAACTTTACATAACATTTTATTACATTCATTTATTATTAAACTTAATTGCTGCCCATCTCAATTTGAGGCAACTCTGAGCGTCTTGCGACTGTTGCCTTGCCCTAATATTCAAAGCAACACTTCACAATACCCATTTTTTACATGCCAAATGCTTCTGATAATTCTAACATAATGCATTTTGAAAAATGAGACATTTTCTGTTGTATATTTTTCCTCATCTTAAGATAGCAAAACAGAGAGGTTCGTCCCTCTTCTGCATTATCAATGTGGACAGTGTGACAAAATGGCAGCCATTTCCCCAAGTCTACTGCATGACCCAGGGACGAATCCAAGGCCCACTAAAAATGGTGGCTGCTTCCAGGACACAGTCATGAGGCCCAAGGATGCATGTCCTTCCCTCCCTCCCCAACATGAGGATCAGAGATCTTCCAAAGGTGAAGAGGAGGAGGAGGAGGGTATGAGGCCTGGTGGGGTGGCAGTCAGGCCTGAGGACAGCAGGGACCCAGTGGGAATGGGGAAAATCCTGGGGGGGAGGCTCTGGGGAGCTGAGGGAAGGGGCAGGGATGGGAAACAGAACATAGGGTGTCTTGGAGGGTGGGGGAGCCCCAGGGATGCCTGTGGCAGGCAAGCCTGGCCTTGCTCTAGGCCTCCAAGAGTTTTCCCCACTCCTGTGGTAACCAGTACTCTGCTTAACAACTCACACATTCAATTAATGGCTGCCTCAGGGACAGCAAGGGATTCAGATAGTTAAGGAAAGCCATCTCACTTAACAGTCTTTGCAATATGCAACCGTAATTTCAAGGCCCATAATAGTTGTATCTTGAGGATTACTTTTATGCTGGCTGGGGAATTTGGGGGCTCAAAATCTAGGCAAAATCAAAGTAGAAGACTGAAACTCCACATGTGGGAATTACATAATCAACATACAAAAAATCTCCAGCCAAAATTCCTTTTTGAGGAATTCCACTACTTCTGGAAAAAGAAATATCCAAAAGCTTCTGCTGATAATCTGAAGCTAGTGGTTAGCCATTTTCCATTTCCCTTTTCTCTCCAACTAGTTTACTCCTAAGAAATGTTTGAGTAAAATGAATCAGACCAAAATTCAAACAATTGATTTATCACCTAGTTTTTTTAAAATTTACTTATATATTTTCTCTTTACATATAGTAAATGCTTAATGAACAGCATACCTCTATTATCCAACCATTGATAAAGCAAGTCCCAAATTCAAAAACATTGTTTCTTCTTTTTCTTTTATCTTCAGTGAGTCTACCAATTTCTGCATGATCTAATATTTTAATTATATCTTTTTCTATAGTTGTTTCTCATTTTTCCAGTTTTGTGCAAATACAATTTTTGCTGCTGTCAAGACATGTAACATTAAATATACATTCCCCCTCTCATATTTTTCTGGTATTATGCCTAACAAAAATAGTTCTGGCTTATAATTTATATTCTGCCTTAACATTTTTTCTAACCATGTATGCACTTTCATCCAAAAAACTTTTGCCTTTGAACACATCCACCATATGTGATGATATGTGCCCAATATTTGATTAAATTCCAACATTTGGTGGGCATATTTTTAAACATTTTTGCTAGCCATGCTTGTGGTAAGTGCCACCTATTGAACTTTTTATACAGATTTTCCTCATACGTAGTTGCCATCGTCAATTTATAGTTTCTTTCCCAGAGTTTTTGCCAATTGTTCTTTTAAAAGTCATATATCTTAACATCTTTCTCATATTTTGATTGCATTTGTATATGTGGCCACCACAATAAACACCCTGTTTCTGTAGTTCTTGTTTAGTTTCTAGTTCCCCTTCCACATTCAAAGTATCTTTATATGTTAATTTTTTTCAAGATTTATTAGATTTGGGTGAACAAATGCTTTCATTTTCAAACATAATTCAAACGATCAATTTCTCACCTACACTTTCAATGGGAGATAACAAATGAAATTCAAGTGTTCTCTAAACTCATCTATTTTTCCACATATGGATTACCTTGTGTGCAATAAGGGATCATTTATGCTTAAAATAACGTCAACAGTCTGGACATTTCAAATATTTCTCCATGGTGTGAACACTCTGGTGTCTCATAAGATGGTAATTTTGACTGAAACTTTTTCCACAGTCAGGACATTCAAAGGGCTTCTCTCCTGTGTGAGTCCTCTGGTGTTTCACCAGGTTGGAATTACCACTAAAACTTTTCCCACAGATAGGACATTCAAAGGGTTTCTCTCCTGTGTGAGTCCTCTGGTGTATCACCAGGCTGGAATTCTCACTGAAACTTTTCCCACAGTCAGGACATTCAAAGGGTTTCTCTCCTGTGTGAGTCCTCTGGTGTCTCTTGAGGCTGGAATTTGTAATGAAACATTTCCCACAATCAGGACATTCACAGGGTTTCTCTCCTGTATGAGTCCTCTGGTGTATTACCAGATGGAAATTTTGTCTGAAATATTTCCCACAATCAGGACATTCAAAGGGTCTTTCTCCTGTGTGAGTCCTCTGGTGTTTCACCAGGTTGGAATTGTCACTAAAACTTTTTTCACAGATAAGACATTCAAAGCGTTTCTCTCCTGTATGAGTCCTCTGGTGTATTACCAGATAGGAATTTTGTCCGAAACATTTCCCACAATCAGGACATTCAAAGGGTTTTTCTCCTGTGTGAGTCCTCTGGTGTTTCACAAGGTTGTAATTATCTCTAAAACTTTTCCCACAAATAGGACATTCAAAGAGTTTCTCTCCTGTATGAGTCCTCTGGCATATCACCATGTTGGAATTCTGATTGAAACTTTCCACATAGATAGGACATTCAAAGGGTTTCTCTCCTGTGTGAATACTCTCGTGTCGAACCAGGCTAGAATTATAACCAAAACTTTTCCCACAGATACGACATTCAAAGGGTTTCTCTCTTGTGTGAGTCCTCTGGTGTATCATCAGATGGGAATTTTGACTGAAACTTTTCCCACAGTCAGGACATTCAAAGGGTTTCTCTCCTGTATGAGTCCTCTGGTGTATTACCAGATGGGAATTTTGTCTGAAATATTTCCCACAATCAGGACATTCAAAGGGTTTCTCTCCTGTGTGAGTCCTCTGGTGTTTCACCAGATTGGAATTGTCACTAAAACTTTTCTCACAGATAGGACATTCAAATGGTTTCTCTCCTGTGTGAGTCCTCTGGTGTATCATCATGTTGGAATTCTGATTGAAACTTTCCACATAGATAGGATATTCAAAGGGTTTCTCTCCTGTGTGAATTCTCTGGTGTCTCACGAGATGAAAATTTCTAATGAAGTTTTTCCCAATATCTAGACACTCATACAGTATCTCCCTGGAGTCAATCCACTGATGTATCACCAGACTGGAATTTTGACAATGCCTTGTTTAGTGGTGCTTTCATTCAAGCCATTTTCTTCCTCACAGGGAGAGGCCTATATTACTGTCTGCTCCACACAGCTTTACTATTCAACTTTTCCTCCAACTGACTTCTAAATATGCTGAATGAAAAGTAATCTCCCTTGACATTTCATATAATATATCCTTGAGTTGTACATAATCTGCTTATTCTGGCTTGAATTTTTTTAAAATTTTGTCTAACAACTTCTGGAGGAGGAGGAGAATTGTATGGTTTTCTGAATGAAATGGAAACTATTTTGATTTCTGGCTTGATTTAATTCCCTTTTCAACATTGCTTGTTATTTGCAGTTGTCCCAAGTGCTCTTATTGCCATCTTTGTCTGTAAGATTCAAAGAAAAGTGTAACATTAATTGTTTATTAAAAGTTTTGAGATGATGTGAAAAAAGAAAAAATTACAATGAAAAAGCAAACATGCCCCAATACTAGAATAAACTCTTACTTACCTTGTTTATGATTCATTTGACACATGGAAGACTACTGAAGTGGTATTGATGTTCAAATATGCATTCAATCAAATTCAATTTTTAATTGGGTTAATCACAAATTCTTAGCAACCAAAGGACTATCATCAATTATAATTTGAAATGCTGGGGATAGATTATTTAATTGCAGACATATCCCTACAGAGAGAAAAACAGATATTCCCTACCTACACTATTCATGGAGAAAATCTATGTCTTTCAAAGCTGACAATATATGCCAAAATGGTTATAGTCAAAGCTTCTGAGCTAAATTTAGCGATGTGGGGGCTTTAACTGATGAAATTGTGAGAAGTGAAAATTATAACCCTAAAAAATTCAGTAAAAAATTAATACTGGAACTCCAGGTACACTGGATAAAATGTTTGCCTTTAGCTCTTTTGCAGATTAGAACGAGCCCTAGAAAGGAAGGTATTTCACCATATGAAATGATGTTTGGCTTACCTTATCCTGGAATTATGGGAATACCTAGGATGGAGTTTAAAGATGTCTTCCTTAGAAAATATATACAAGGACTGTCCCAGTGTTTTTCTCTTTTAAGGTCTAAAGGACTACTATCTTAAACCCTACTTTTCAAATTTGCAGTCCATAGTTCCAGCCTAGTGATTGGGTCCTAATAAAAGGCTGATATGAAGAAAAACTTTGTCACGTCCTGCTGACCACTGAGCAAGAGCAGTCTGGAGCAAGAGCAGTCTGGACAAACAATAAATGGTGGACCCACTACACATGTGTAAAAGGACCAGTTAATGAACTTAAAGAGTAGAAAGAGGAGAAATTACAACCTGTCTGGAAAGGGCCATACCAGGTGCTGGTGACCACTGAGTTGGCCGTGAAGTCCAGAGAGAAAGGTTATAGATAACAGATAATCAGAGTTGGAAGGGACCGTATAGGTCATCTAGTCCAACCCCCCGCAGAAGCGGGAGACCCTACACCATTTCTGACAAATAATTTCTGACAAATAGGTTGAACACACTATTCTAAAGTTGAGGGACCAGTGGACTCACCTTCTGGATGGACAGTGAAACGAGACACATCGAACCCTTTCGTTTAACATTGAAAAAAAATACACTTAGTTTATGGAAAAAGTGGACGATTGGGTTTCTCATTTGGCTGGGGGTAATAAACGTTTGTATAGTGTTGTTGATCATCTTGAGTAGGGAGATAGTTTGGAAGGTGGATATAAGTCCCCAATGACCAGCTGGAAGTTTTAAAATCTAAGAAAAATAAACAAACACAATTACGCCAGGTAGGGCGGGCCCAGTACACTAGAAATATGAAGCTCATAGTGGTGGTGGTAGTTGCCTTGTGGGAAGCCATGCAATATGTGAAGGTAGGAATGGAAACTTTTGATGCATTGCCTCATTATCCTATAACATGGCAGCAGCTATGTTTACATACTGGACATGAGAGTAAGTATTCCCAGGTAGAGACACCACTGAAACTGACTGAAGCTACCTTGGGAGCTGGAATCTGTATTAGATCCACCTTGAGTGATGGGATACCGTTAGGTTAAATACCCAAGGTATAATCGTACATATGATGTAGGTATAAACCATAGGGATGTATCAAGTAGAATGGAGTTTCTGTATAATCAATGTGCTGAACTTTATGGAAATTATTCACCATCCTCTAAAAAATTTAGAATCCTGGAAGAAGGGCTACTTTTACCATATACTGGACTGAAGAGTGCACCGTCAAACCTTATCTTTTGCATAACATCACTACACACTTAACACATACTGATGAGTCGACCTTTAAGAGGTTGTGGTTCTATTGACCTCATGGCTACCAAAATTTTGCCTGGCTAAAGGACCAATTTTAATACATAATCACTATTATTGTTATAGGATTTATATCGTGTATTCATGTAATTTGTATGCAATGTTTGCCTCTATGTGGTAACAGCTGTAATATTGCTATCAAGTAACTAAGCCAAAGATACTAGGGCGAAAAGGCAAATGATTAAGCCAATGAGAGGTGAGAATTATGTCGCAGGATTAAGATGGAGGTTTACAGAATAAAGGATAAAATCGAAAAGGTCAGATTGTGAGAAGTGAAAATGATTCCTGTAAAGAAAAAAGCAAAAGTATTGACATATTTCTCTTCTGTATAACCTGAGAAGCCCCTGATCAAATATTAACTAAGAAACTGCTAACAAGGCAAAATCCATTAAGAATAGTCCATATGAGGACAGTTGTCATGACAACCCAGGACATTAGCTGTCCAGATATTCCCAGAAAAGGGTGTCTTGGAAGCGGGGGGAGCCCCAGGGATGCCTCTGGCAGGCAAGCCTGGCCCTGCTCTAGGACTCCAAGAGCTTTCCTCAGTCCTGAGGTAGCCAGTACTTTGCTTAGCAACTTGCACATTTGATTAATGGCTGCCTCAGGGACAGCAAGAGATTCAGGTAGTTAAGGAAAGCCGTCTCACTTAACAGTCTTTGCAATATGCAACCATAATTGCAAGGCCCATAATAGTTGTATCTTGAGGATTACTTTTATGCTGGCTGGGGAATTTGGGGGCTCAAAATCTGGGCGAAATCAAGGTAGAAGACTGAAACTCCACATGTGGGAATTTCATAATCAACATACAAAAAAGCTCCAGCCAAAATTCCTTTTTGAGGAATTCCACTACTTCTGGAAAAGGAAATATCCAGAAGCTTCTGCTGATAACCAGAAA
>NW_020769638.1:78768-97879 GCF_900518735.1 Pseudonaja textilis
CTTCTGGAATATTACCAGTGTGGAATTTTGACTTTCCCATAATCAGGCCATTCAAAGGATTTTCTTCTGTGTGAGTTCTCTGGTGTCTCATGAGATGAAAATTTCTAATGAAGCTTTTCCCACTATCATGACACTCATACAGTTTCTCCCTGGAGTTAATCCACTGTTGTATCACCAGACTGGAATTGTGATAATGCCTTGTTTAGTGGTGTTTTCATTCAAGCCATTTTCTTCCTCACAGGGAGAGGCCTATATTCCTGTCTGCTCCACATGGCCTTACTATTGACCTTTTCCTCCAACTGACCTCCAGATATACTGAATGAAAAAGAATCTTCCTTGACTTTTCGTGTAATGTATCCTTGGGTTGTACATAATCTGCTTATTCTGGCTTGAAATCTTTTTTTTGTCTTTTGTCTAACAACTTCCGGAGGAGGAGGAGGAAGAGAATTGTGTGGTTTTCTGAAGGAAATGGAAAATATTTTGATTTCTGGCTTGATTCATTTTCTTTTTCAATGGTGCTTGTTATTTCCAGTTGTCCTGAGTGCCCATTATTGCCATCTTTTTTTTTCTGTAAGATTCAAAGAAAAGTGTAATATTAATTGTTTATAAAATGTTTAGAGATGATGTGAAAAAAGTAAATATTGCAATGAAAAAGCAAACATGCCCCAATACTAGAATAATCTCTTACTTATCCTGTTTATGATTCATTTGACACATGGCTTGAAACAACTGCTAGGATTACCTCAAATTTTATGGATCAGCTGCATGTCTGCTTCTAGTGGTAAGTGAGGACTACCTGTGCAACCCTAGGTGCCAAAAGGTTCTCAAAAGCTATTTTTTAGAAAGTGCTGGATTAAGTACAATCCAACCTGGTTAATACATGGATGGGATAGGAAGTAGCATACTTATTGGCAAAACATCACAATGTAACGGGAGACTTGAACTACTTTGATATCAACTAGGAGACAGACTCTGTAGCAAATGGGAGATCGAACAGATTCCTAACCAACTTAGCTGACAACTTTGTCATCCAAAAGGTAGAGGAGGAAACTTACTAGTAGAGAAGAAAAGATAGAGGGGGTTGAAGCTGCCAGAACCTTTGGCAAGAGTGACCACATCATACTAGAATTTAATATTATTTTAAAAATATTTCAATATTCCTTAAGAAAAATTCCTTTTCAATTTTTTCAGTTTCTTTTTTTTCAATTTTTCAATTCCTGGTTCCAATTTTAAGTCTTTTTTTTTTCAACTCTTAAATATCATTTTGATTTAATTTTTTTCAATTTTTAAATCTTTTTCCATTTTTAAATCCTTTTTTCATTTTTATAAAATTCTTTTTTCAATTTTTAAATCTTTCAAAAAAAATTATTTTATAAAATTCCTTTTTCAATTTTTCAATTTCTCTTTCAAACTAAGCATTTAAAAAACAGTTTACTTCTTTTAATTTTTTTAGAAATTTTTAAATTCTTAATGATCTAAGACAGGGGTGGGATTGGAATAACTTAACAACCGGTTCTCTGGCTGGGTAGGCGTGTCCGGTTGGTCATGTGACTGGGTGACATCACTCATCACACCCAGCCCTGCCTCCCGACCACTCACCTCAAAGGCACAGGTAGGATTCAGCTGGTTGAGACTAATCCCAGCACTGGCTCTCCCTGCCTGTTTTTTGGCCTTTTTCAGGCTGTTTTCAGGCCGCTTTTGGGGCCATTGCACAAAAGAGAGATTACAAATTAACAATTGTAGTTCGTTAGAAACCCACTGTATGTGTGAAGCCCTCATTACTGACAAAGAGTTGGGAAATGAGCTTTACATTCACCCTATTATTAAATTCATTTATTATTAAACTTAATCGCTACCCATCTCAGAGTTTGAGGCAACTCTGAGCATCTTGCCTTGCCCTAATGATCATAGCAACACTGAGAATACCTATTTTTTACATGCCAAATATTTCTGATAATTCTAACATAATGCATTTTGAAAAAATGAGACATTTTCTATTGTACATTTTGTTCCTCATGTTAAGGTAGCAAAATAGAGAGGTTTGTCCCGCTTCTGCATTATCCGTGTGGACAGTGTAGCAAAATGGCAGCAGCTTCCCCAAATCCACCGCATGGCCCAGGGACGAATCCAGGGCCCACTGAAAATGGTGGCTGCTTCCAGGACACAGTCATGAGGCCCAAGGATGCGTTTCATTCCCTCCCTCTGCAACATGAGGATCAGAGATCTTCCAAAGGCAAGGAGGAAGAGGAGGGTATGAGGCCAGGTGGGGTGGCAGTCAGGCCTGAGGACTGCAGGGACCCAGCAGGAGTGAGGAAAATCCTATGGGGACCCTGGGGAGCAGAGGGAAGGGGCAGGGATGGGAAACAGAACATAGGGAGTCTTGGAGGGTGGGGGAGCCCCAGGGATGCCTGTGGCAGGCAAGCCTGGACCTGCTCTAGGCCTCTAAAAGTTTTCCTCAGCCCTGAAGTAGCCAGTACTTTGCTTAGCAACTCGCACGTTCAATTAATGGCTGCCCCAGGGAGAGCAGGAGATTCAGGCAGCTAAGGAAAGCTGTCTCACTTAACAGTCATTGCAACATGTAACCATATTGCAAGGCCCATAATAGTTGTATCTTGAGGATTACTTTTATGCTGGCTGGGGAATTAGGGGGCTCAACATCTGGGCAAAACCAAGGTAGAAGACTGAAACTCCACATGTGGGAATTTCATAATCAGCATACAAAAAAGCTCCACCCAAAATTCCTTTTTGAGGAATTCCACTACTTCTGAAAAAAGGAAATATCCAGAAGCAGATAACCAGAAACCAAACTTATTTCATTCTTTGACAAAATGACTATAGCAGTAAACTAGAGAAATGCTTTGGATTTAGACTTCAGCAAGGCATTTGACAAAGTAGACCACAACCTATTTCTTGGTAAGCTAGAAAAATGTGGAAATAGACAGCATCACCAACAGATGGATTTGTAACTGGCTGACAAACTATATACTCAACGCATAGTCCTTAATGGTACCACATCCACATGGAGGGAAGTAAGCAGTGGGATATCACAAGGTTCTGTCTGAGGTCCAGTACTCTTCGATATCTTCATAAATGACTGAGATGAGGGTATACAAAATAGGTGGAACATAGCAATATCTATAAGAGGGAACATTGAATCCCAGTGGACAATCATTTAAATGTGACCTAGCAGACTGTTGTAGTGGCCAAAAAAGCCAATGCAATATTAGGCTCTATTAACAGAGGGATACAGTCAAGATCAAGTGAAGTGCTAGTACCAATTGATAATGCTTTGGTAAGGCCACAGTTGGAGTTCTGCAATCAGTTTTGGTCACCAAGAATTCAAAAATGTTGAGACTCCATAAAGAGCCCATAGAAGAGCAGCAAGGAGGATTAGGGGGCTGGAGGCTGAAATAAGTAAAGAACAGTGGCAGGAACTGGGCTTGGCTAGTCTAGTGAGGAGGAGAACTAGGGGAGACATGATAGCGGTGTTCCAGTAATTGAGGGGTTGCCACAAAGAAGAGGGGGGTCAACCTATTCTCCAAAGCACCCAAAGGCAGGACAAATGGATGGAAACTAACGAAGGAGAGAAGCAACCCAGAACTAAGAAGAAATGTCCTAACACCCAGAACAAACCAGTGGAACGGTTTCCCTTCTCCTGCTCTATCAGGGGGTTGGAATAGAAGACCTCCAGGGATCCTTCCAACGACGATCCTCTGCAACACTCCTCTAGTGATGGAGAAACAGCCTTAACTTAAAAGAGGTTTTTAAAATCTTCTCACCAGAAGGAAATCTGCAGCCACCAGAGGGCTTAAATTTGGGGAGGGAAGGAACCTGCAGCAGCAGCAGCTGACACGCTTCAGCCCAGTTGCTTCTCTGCTTCCAGGCCGTGGAGGGAACCGAACAGCCCGACTTGGTCCCGGACTCTCCTCTCACCTGCAGCTTCGATCGATCCTGGGAAGAGCAAGAAAGCCGCTCTGCACACCTCCTTCCTCCCATGAGGCATCCGGAAGAGGAAGTTCCTCTGCGCTTCTCCACTCTTCCCATCCTTTCTAGCATTATATTACTTGATGGTTTTAACTCTTTAAGCTCAACTACAGAGTCTGACCTACTATACTGTCGGCTTTATAGGCACAGATCTTGTCCTCTTGACTTCCATCTCCGGTTAGGAAACGCCATGTGCAAATTCTCTAAATTTACTTCCAGGGAAGTCTACATGAGGTCCCAGATGGAGGAAATTACACAGCAGGGCCTAGAAAATGGGGACTAAGAAAAGGGACAATTCTCAATATATGGTAGAAGAAATATTTGGAATGGAATGGAATAGAATGGTATAACAGAGTTGGAATGGACCTTAGAGGTCTTCTAGTCCAACCCCCTGCTTAAGCAGCAAACTCTGCCAGGAAATGGTTGTCCAATCTCTTCTTAAAAACTTTGAGTGTTGGAGCATACACAACTTCTGAAGGCAAGTTTTTCCACTGTTTATTTGTTCTGTCAGAAAATTTCTCCTTAGTTTTTCTTCTTTATTAGTTTCTTCTCCTGCCTTCAGGTGCTTTGGGGAATAGCTTGACTCCCCCTTCTTTGTGGCAACCCCTGAGATACCAGAACACTGCTATCATGTCACCCCTGGTCCTTCTTTGCATTAAAGAAGACACACTCAATTCCAGCAACCCTTCATTATGTTTCAGCCTCCATCCCGTCATCTTTGTTGCTCTTCTCTGCACTCTTTCTAGAGTCTCAACATCTTTTTTACATTGTGGTGACCAAAACTGGATGCAGTATTCCAAGTGTGGCCTTACCAAGGCTTTATAAAGTGGTATTAACACTTCACGTGATCTTGATTCTATCCCTGTCAATGCAGCTTAGATCTGCATTGGATTTTTTGTCAGCTGCAACACTTTGCTGGCTCATATTTAAATGATTGTCTACTACAGGACTGTCAAAACTGGCGGTGGGCAGACTGGATGTGTCACGTGTAAGCCATGCTCACTCCGACTCCACAAAGGCAAAAAATAGTCACAATGTGTCATGATTACATTAACTATGTTGTTACTTATACCTATTATCTTGTAAGCAATTGACAAATAAACAAAAATCGGATTATTCGCTTCATCATTGGAAGCTTTTAAGAGGAGACTGGACAGTTGTTGAAAGGCTGGAAAATGCCTTTCTTCTGAGGGCTCGCTTTTCCTGCTGGGAGAACTCCGGTGCAAGGACACAGACAACTGCTTGGAAGCTGGTTTATTTTTCAGGAAGGCAAGAGATAGCAAGAAGTCTGCGTTCCTGGGGCTAGCCATCTTTGTATAATAAACCCCTGATTTTTATACCATTTTCCTTTTGTGTGTGTGTGCTTGTGTTTGTATTTCTTAATGTTTTAAATCCTGTCAGGGGTTGTCTTCATTTCCACCAGAGGGTAAACTCCACGGGGTGGTTTGATGGGATTATCAGTTTCATCCTAATGTTTTCTTATATTTGTTTGGTGGCAATCTCCTGTCTGCTATGGAATTTATTTTATGTCTTTTTTCTATTTGTTTTGCTGATTTGGCATGACCTTTTGTTTGTAAGGGATTTCTTTTTCTTGTTTCCCTAGCTTTCTTAATTACTTGGCTTTTCTCTAGGGGGCTTCTTTCAATACCTTTTATTAAATCTCTTTTCCTATACAAATTTGTTTTATGGCTGGCCTGATGTTCCCTTTGGGCTTTTCCTGCTTAGGTGTCACCACTGTCCTCATGAGGTTCCCTTTCCACACAGTCACTTGTCTGAAATAGTATAAGGTTGGACTAAAAGACCTCCAAGTCCATTCCAGATCTATTCTATTTCGGAGATATTGGCTCTGAGCTCTGTTGTGTGAAGGAATCTGGAATAAAATAATCCCAAAATGTTATTAATTCCCTTTTCATTCAGGAACTCATAATGGCATACAAAGCACTTCCTGGGTAGCATGCTGTAATTTACAGGGTAAACGTCCCCTGGGCAGCCTCCCTACCTACCCTGACATACTTTTTGCCTCTCGATATTTTGTAGCTCATGGAAAGTGTCTTTATGTCTGACCTAACACTGAATTATAACTTTCCATCCAGCATCCTTCAGCCTTACATCAGATGTTTGGTTTTGATGGCTTTTAAGTCAAGTCATTTCATTTGCTGCTTTCAGGGCTAGGCCTGATAGGACTTTCCAAGGTTGCATAGATGGTTTCACGCTTTTAAGATGGGGCTGAAACCAGGGGTGGGATTCTACCGGTTCGGTCCGGTTCTATAGAACCAGATGTTAGGGCTCCCGGTAGTTTGGAGAACTGGTAAAATGGCCCCATGGCTGGCCCTGCCCTTCTCCGGTCCGCTTCTCCTCTCCCTGCCCATTCAGTCCCTATTGCACATGCGCAACATTGTGCACATGCACGACATGCCTGCAGCCTGCTTTTGCCCTCCAGGCCGGCCACTGCTGACTGCCTTTCTCTCCTGGGCAGCAGAGAAGCAGCCTGGTTGAATTCCCTTGTTCTCTGCTGCCCAGGAGACGTTTCCTATAAGCTTTTCGCTCTGCTGGGAGAGGCTCTCCCAGCAAGAGCAGGTGAAAGAAGCAGCCCGGAGCCGATCTGACTGCTCACAGGTAAGCCTGCCCTTCCCCCACTGTCCCCGGGGCTCCCCGGGCCTTGCCCAGCCTATCTAGCTGCTCTCCCCAACATCCCCAGGCTCGGCTGGTCGGCTAAGCTGCCACGCAGTGGTCCATGTGGAGGTGCTTAAAGCAGCAGGGCTGTGAGCACCCGCTGCCCCAGTCATCAAACGGGAAGCGGCGGGGTCCACCACCTCTGCTGCCTGCGGAGGTGCTTTGGGAGGGCTGGGGCAGGTGTGTGTGTGTGTGTGTGTGTGTGTGTGTGTGTGCTTTTATATGTGGAATTCTTAGCCGTCGCCTTGGTCTTCCCCGGCGACCCACTCAGAGCGATGGCTTTTGCTGATGCTAGCGATGGTCAGGAAAAGACCTGGCCATTGCTCCGAGTGGGTCTCTGGGGAAGACCAAGGCGAAGGCTAAGAATTCCACGTAGGTGGAGCGTCGCATCCCGGAAGCGCCAACAGAGCAGGGGAATAAGGACGTGTGCGGTTGGAGCCGGCTTGCAGGAGAAGAATTTGTTTTGGTGGGATGCTGGTGCTCGACGCAGCCCACTGACCCCTCTCCTCGGCCGTAGTCTGGAGCTCCATGCGGGTGTAGAGCGCCGTCCTTGCCCTCCCTCTTCCCAGGCTCCCTTTCCTGTTTAATCTGCCCGCTCTCCCTCATGTCCTTTCTTCCTCCCCACCCGCTGGCCATGGCTTCTTTCCGCGCCTCCGGGTTCCAACTGGAGCCTGATCATGAACATCGTGAACAGCATCATCGGGGTTAGGGTGCTGACGAAGCCCTTCTGTTTCCGACAGGCATTAATGGTTATTATATAAAATATATAGGTTGAATATTCACCTCAGGAGCAGTAGCATGACTTGCTTGTTGTATTGCTCAAGGTTTATGTTTCATTTTTTTTGTTTTTATTTCGTATTCTTTTTAAATTGTGTTATATTGTCTGTTCTTAAAACCTCTATCCTGCATTATTGATATAAAAGGGGATAGCATATGTAAGATTTCTCTTGATACATGAATTCCAAGGTTCATTATTTCTTTAATGCTTTCTCTCTCTTATATTGTCTGGTCATGTTTGTTATAACCTGGTTCTTAGATACCTGTTCATCTGTGTGACTTGTCTGACAGGCACAAAAATATAGAATTTGGGATTAAACTTTGTTTTATAAATTGAGAAATTACGAACGATTTCTGTTTATCATTAAAGTAATCTTATATCTATATGGGAGTCATATAAATCTTGTTTCTTTTTTTCTATTTTTCCTTCCCCACCCCCCGCTTACCATTGGCATAGATGTTGAGAGGCTTTCAGATTGTGGAATCCAATGTAAAGTAGATTTTAGAAACATATGCCCCAGGTTGTTTCATATTAAGAAATGATCTGTGTGTTTAAGCTCCAGATACGTTCCTTAGGAGCCATTTTGGTGTAGTAGTTCAGGCATCAGGCTTGAAACAAGGAGGCTGAATTGTAGTTCCACCTTACCCTAGTGCCTAGTCCCACCTTAGGCCCAAAGCCAGCTGGGTGACCTTGGGCCACTCACTGTTTCACTAGCCCTAGGAAGAAGGCAGTGGCAAATCCTTTCTGAAATCTTGCCAAGAAAACTGCAGGGATGTTTCCAGGAAGATGTCAGGATTGACTTGAAGGCACACACAAAAGATAAAGTTTGCATTACATGATTTACAGAATTAAAGAGCCCTGGAAAATGTTTTTTGCAGTAATTAAGAAAAAAGTGAGGTGAAATTGCCTGTCCAATGAATGAGTGGCATACTTATAATAATAAATGAATATGCAACTTCCTGAAATTCCCAGCCATTGCAACCATTGTTTAAAAGTTGCTCTTTTTTAATTAAAAAAAATCAATATTTACATAAATGTTTATATTTACATACAAGCCACGCCCAGCCAATCATGTGACCACCAAGCCACCCCCCCCAGTCAGCAAGCCATGCCCACCCAGTCATATGACCACCAAGCCACACCCACAAATTAGGCCACACCCACAGAACCGGTTGTTAAGAAATTTGAATCCCACCCCTGGCTGGAACTGAGTGTTTCCTAGTCTCTAACCTTGTGCCTTCACCAACCTGGATCTTCTTCCCCACAAAATCAACCCATTGAGCTGGTAGGGCTCCTCCCTGGTGTGAGTCCTTCCATGAATAACCAGGGAACTTTTCTGACCAAAGCTTTTGCTGCATTTGCTGATACGCCTTTTCTCCAGTGTGGATTGTCCTGGGCATAGTCAGCTGTGATCTACAATATCTGCGCTTTTCCCACAATAAGCAGATCTGTGCATCTTTTCCACCACTTATACTCTTGGATGCTCAAGGACCATTGATATCCTTGGATGCTCAAAGATGCAAAAAATACTCTGAATTCCTTCTTGAATAGACTTTGATTCAAACTACTGTTTGCTTCCTCACAGGGTAAAGCCTGCATTACTGCCTGCCTTATGTGGCTGTCCAAGTGACCTTTTCCTTCCCGCTGACTTCCAGCTATTTCCCTCTTTTTTTGAACTAGGAAATGATCCCCCTTGATATTTTGATATGTTTCTTTCACATACCCTCCACAACATGGGAGAGAAGAGCAAATCCCACAACAACAACAACAAGAGAACCGAATCATTACTAGGCAAAAATCTAAGCAGAAGTAGATAAATGGTGGAGGGGAAGAAGTTGCTCTCCATCAATATAAACGGATTAAATTCATTATTAAAAAGAAAAAGGATATTCTCAAAACTTATTCAACATAACGCAGATATAATATGTCTTCAAGAGACACATATTTCGAAGAATGACGAAAGACATCTAATTTGTCCAAAATTAGGTAAACTTTTTACAGCACCGGCCGACCAACACAAGAAAAAAGGAATGGCAATTTATGTAAAACAAGATGTAAAGGCAGAATTAATCTGGTCGGATCCCGAAGGAAGAACTCTGGTTATACAAGTTTGGATAAACCACATCACATTTTTACTTGTAGCAATCTATGCCCCAAATGATGACCAGGGGAAATTTTTTAAACACCTTCACCAAAAAATAGTAGGCTTTGAAAAAAGAAACATTTGCTTGATTGGCGATTTTAACTCCATTGCAGACTACCAGAAAGACCATAGTAATATGGGGAAAAACAAGAAGGGGAAAAGGGAACTTTCTGCGGCATGTAAGGAAATGTTGAGAGAGTTAAATTTAAAAGATCTATGGAGGGAACGGAATCTTGAAGGAAAACAATTTACATATTATTCTAACCCACATAAGACTTGGACCAGAATAGATATGGCTTGGATGGATTTGGACTTGGCTAATGAAATAAAAGAAATCAAAATCCTACCGAATGAATGGGCTGATCATAACCCAATACAGCTAATTTGGAGAGATAGGAGACGAATAAAAAAAAGATGGACACTAAATAACCAAATTGTAAACGAAGAAGAGTATATTAATAAACTGAAAGAGGAGCTAAACTATTTTCTAAAAGATAATAATAATGAAACAACTTCAAAACAGAACATTTGGGATACTATGAAAGCAATTATAAGAGGCACAACAATTTCCTATAATGCTATGAGAAACAAGAGAATTTATGCCCAACAAAACGCGTTACAACAACAAATCCAAGACTTAGAAACACAATTACAAAAAACCCCTAAGACCCAAGGACTACAAAATCAGTTAATACTAGCCAAACATAAGCTGAATTTAATTGAACAAGATAAATTAGAAGTTAGCTTGAGAAGGTCCAAACAAAATTATTTTGAACACGCCAATAAACCAGGAAGATGGCTATCTTATAAACTTAAAAAAGAAAAAGAAAAGAGATTGATACACCAATTAATAGATGAGAAAGGCATCCCACAACATGAGATTGAGAAGAAAAAGGATATTATATTAAACTATTTCCAAAGATTATATAAAAAAGAAGAAATCAATGAGGATAAAATAAGAGCTTATCTGGAGAATACGAATGATAAAACAATAGGGGAAGGAGACAAAGAATTACTAAATAAGGATATTACATGGTCTGAGTTAAAATCTGCAATGGAAAATCAATGTAATAATAAATCCCCTGGTCCAGATGGGATTCCAGTAGAATTGTATAAAGCCACAATAGATTTAGTAGGGCCTCTGATGCTGGAAGTGTTTAACGAAGTACTTTTGGCTGCCAAAATGCCAGACTCATGGAGGGAGGCGTTGATTGCGTTAATTCCGAAGGAGGATGTGGATGCCAGATATATTAACAATTATAGACCAATCTCACTTTTAAATGCCGATTATAAATTATTTACCTCAATTATTGCGAATAGAGTAAAACAAGTTTTAAATTTATACATTCATGAAGACCAAAATGGTTTCCTTCCATTCCGCCAAATTAAAAACAATTTAAGAACCGTTATTGACGTCTTAGAATATTATGAAGCTCATCCAGAGAAACAATTTACACTCTTGTTTCTAGATGCAGAGAAAGCATTCGATAACTTACATTGGCACTTTTTAATACAAAAAATCTATAATATGAATCTGGGCACTAAATTCGAGAATATTATCACAACAATTTACAATACCCAACAAGCCAATATACTAATTAATGGTGAACAAACAGGCCCACTAAGCATTGAAAAGGGCGTTAGACAGGGTTGCCCTCTCTCACCCCTCTTATTTATATTTGCTTTAGAATCATTGTTAACGCGGATAAGACAAAATCCTAAAATCCAAGGGGTTAGGGTCAAAGCAGAGGAATATAAATTACAGGCGTTTGCAGACGATATGGTTTTCTTCCTAGAGGATCCCATGGAAAAAGGACATAATCTAATAAAAGAACTAGAACAATATGGTTCAGTAGCAGGATTAAAGATTAACAGAAATAAGACGAAATTACTGACTAAAAATCTAACAGAGAACCAGAGGAAAGAATTAGAAAAAACCATGGGGATACAGGCAACAAAAAAGGTCAAATATTTAGGCATATGGTTAACACCACATAGTAAATCACTCAAAGAGAATAATTATGATAAACTGTTACAGCAAATTAAGAAAGATCTAGAATCTTGGAATAAGTTGCAGCTTTCTTTACTGGGCAGGATTGCCACAATCAAAATGAACATTTTACCAAAACCCCTTTACTTATTCCAGACAATCCCAATAAAATTACCAAAATTTTTTTTTGATGATATAAATAAGGTAACTCTTAAATTTATTTGGCAAGGGAAAAAAGCTAGAATCAGTATTAAGGCCTTACAAGATGCAAAAAGTAGAGGTGGGCTAGCGCTTCCAAACTGGGAATTATATTATTGGGCAGCCAATTTACTATGGTTAAAAGACTGGGTCAATTTACGGAATAAAAGAACTCTAGCCTTGGAAGGGCACGACCTTCAGAGAGGATGGCACGCATTTCTATGGGATGTGGGGAAAACTAAACAGGCGTACTTTCATAGACATCTTATTAGAGATTCACTATTAACTAATTGGAAAAAAATATGTAAAAAACATTATTTAAAAATTCCGATTTGGCTTTCAACAATGGAGGCAATGGTTCATCCCAACAATTTGGATATAACAAAAATGACTAAATATAAAGATTTATTAGATCCTTTAGGGAAGCTAAGAACTCGACAGGACTTACAGGAACAGGGATTTAAAATTGATCAGTGGTTATATATACAAATCCATAGTAGATACAAACAAGATATCAAAGAGTTTGGAATTTATAGCAAATTACAACACTTAGATAAAATCTTATTAGGATCAAATAAAAAGAATATTTCTAAATTTTATAAATATTTATTGGAGGTAGAATTAGAGCAAGAGATAGTGAAAGGGAACATGATAAAGTGGAGTAGGAATATTGGAAGAAGCATTACATTAACAGAATGGGAAAAGATCTGGAATAGAATCATTAAGATTACGAAATCTGCGGCGTACAAAGAAAATATGTATAAAATGTTATATAGATGGCACTTACCCCCTTCGAGGTTAGCGAAAATGAACCCAAACTCTAGTCCAAAATGTTGGAAATGTAAAAACATAGAGGGAACCTACTTTCATATGTGGTGGACCTGTAAAGAAGCCCAGAAATACTGGCAAAAAATTAGAAAATGGCTGGAGGAGATAACTAAAGAACAAATTGAATACAAACCAGAGTTCTTCCTACTAGGGATCTCTGATAAACATTTTCTTAAAAAGACGAAATATATAATAATTCATATTCTAACTGCGGCCAGATTAGCATTTGCCCAGTGCTGGAAATCATCCCGTTTACCTACAGATCAATTGGTCATTCAGAAAATATGTGACTGCGCAGAAATGGACAATCTAACCATAGCTCTTAAAAATAAAGAGTCTTCAGCATTTGATAATAATTGGAATACGTGGTATAATTGGTTATATCAGAGATAAACTGTTCAATGAGCATAAATAAGCATAAATAACCATAAATAGCGATAAGATATGTATATTTAAAGTAAGGTAGGAGAATTGGATCTTGTAGACTGTCAAAAAGAATATCTGTCTGGTTTTAACGTATTTTCTTTTTTCTTCCGTCTCTTTGTTTTTTTTTTTCTCTCTTTTATACTTCTTTTTCTTCTTTTTCGGTCGCAAGACCGAGCGTTTTTTTTTTTTCCTCTCTCTTTCTCTTCTTTCTTTCTTCTTTTTCTCTCTCTGTTTCTTATGTAATGTTGTTATGTTATTTTTTTAATTGTAAATTCAATAAAATTTATATGAAAGATATTTTGATATGTTTCTTTCACATACCCTATTTTGTCCAACTCCTGTCTTGGTTTTTTTCCTCCTTGTCTGTTACCTGCTGGGGAAGAAGAAGCATTTTGGGGTTTTCTGGAGGAACTAATAAGATTTTGATTGTTGCCTTGGTTTGCTTTGCATTTTAATGCTGCTTGGGATTCTCAGTTCTCCACAGTGCTCGCTTTGGCATTCTTTTGCCTGTAAGATTCACATAAAAGGGTTGCTTTAATTATGGTTTATAAAATGGTTACACAACATTTGGAGAAAAAAAACAAGAGTAAAGAGCATGTATACTACAATAAAACATGACAAAGATGCCAAAAATGATAATTTAACCTCTTAGATTAATTATGATTCTTTTTCAGTCTTCATGTCTACTGAGATCCAAGTTGAAATACCCATTCAACTGGGAAATTTACTTACTTGGATCAATCATGAAGAACTGCAGAGAGTTAAATATATCTGGAAGAAAGATCATACATATATACATATATGTGGGCACACTCACATTTTTTAATCTAAATGTAGAACGACGGGAGTAAGTGGGTGGGTGGATTAATTGGTAAAATGATTCCAAGCCAAAAGCCAAGTAATTAAGAAAGCTAGGGAAACAAGAAAAAGAAATCCCTTACAAACAAAAGGTCATGCCAAATCAGCAAAACAAATAGACAAAAGACACGAAATAAATTCCATAGCAGACAGGAGATTGCCACCAAACAAATATAAGAAAACATTAGGAAGACAACCCCTGACAGGATTTAAAACATTAAGAAATACAAACACAAGCACTCACACACAAAAGGAGAAAAGGTATAAAAATCAGGGGTTTATTATACAAAGATAGCTAGCCCCAGGAACGCAGACTTCTTGCTATCTCTTGCCTTCCTGAAAAATAAACCCGCTTCCAAGCAGTGGTCTGTGTCCTTGCACCAGAGCCCTCCCAGCAGGAAAACCGAATCCTCAGAAGAAAGGCATTTTCCAGCCTTTCAACATTAGAATGTTCCAAATGTGAATGTGAGTGTTCCAAATGCTGAGTCGATGACTGTGGGACACCACAACCGTAAGGGCAAGCTAGTGTCACCCCCAAATAACTGTGATAGCCACAACTTTGAGGGACACTTTAAAGTCGTCTTTTTAGTACCACCGTAGTTTTGAAGACTAAGTTGTAAGCAATAAGGTAGGGCTACTTATAAAACCAAACATCACAAATGGGCTCAATAACATGTTTTTTTTTAAAGTTGTGGGTTAGGCACAGTTGTGCCATGTTATTCCATTGATGGCACACCTCCAGAAAATCCTGTGTTTGTTTGGTAGATATGGAATTAAAAACAAAATTCCTGAAGACAGCACTGGCAGATCCATTCCAAATTGTTGCCAAGAAAAGAACATGGCCATAGAATTACAAGGAGTAACATGGAGACTTTTTAAAACTCCCAATACAAAGAAAAATGCAGTCACCAGTTTTAAAGCACGCACCACCAGTGGAATACAATCTGGGGAAGGAAGGAATTTGTAGCAGCTGACATGTTTCAGCCTTGTTGCTTCTCTGCTTTTCACCCTGGGGAAACCCAAACAGTCCTTGCTTCTGACCTCTCCTCCATCGCTCAGCTCACCTTTCAGCTGTTGCTTCCACCCTGGGAAGATCAGGAGGGTCTCCCTCCCTGCCTCCCCTCTACTCAGCAGGGAGCCAGAAGAGCAAGCTCTCCTGCTGTTGTTCTCCTTTCCTCCAAATCCTCTCTAGGAATCTACTGTTCAAATATTTAAACTCCTTACGCTTCAGTTACCAATGCTCTACAATTGTCTATTGTGGCCATTGCTTATCTGTAGAGCGTTATTTAGTGACATAAAGCTGAAAGCCATGTTGATCCATCTCTGCCTAAGACAGTTGCAAGGGTTTTTAAAATTGATTATGTGCGTTCAAGTTGTTTTTGACTTCAGTAAGCACATCGATAGATTTTCTCCGTGATCATTATCCCTAACTTGTTCGTTCGGGCCTTCCAAGGATTCACTCATTGTCACAGAAACAGAGCAATAAGCTCCCATGAAAGAAGAGGGAACTACACTGAGAGAAAGAAGGTGGGAACTGTATGCATACAGCAGTCAAAGCTCACCTCTTTATGGACCGGTGAAGACTTCTTCAGCCACTTATTTGTCTTGGGGAGTGCAGGACAACTCATGAACACTTAGTTTTGCAAGAGACAGAAACTTGAAGATGGAAGCTTGACCCTACTTAGCTTTTCAAAATTAACTAGATTCTGGGCCTTAAAAGCTCATCAAGCATTTATTTGTGTACAGAGTCCCTAAGTTACTGCCAGCTTGTTAGCTTGATTCCATTAACAGAATAATGGAACATGCAACATTAATTCCCTATCTATATTATTGGGGAGTGAATCTCGCTAGAGCACTCTTCCCAATTTCCGGAGTAAGAATTCAGAGTTGAGTATTCCTAAGCAGAATATTTGGAGGGTGTTAATTTGCAGATTGGAAGCCGATCAATAGATTCCTACACTTTTATAGAGGTTTGGCTCTCAATAGATGAATACCTTTCTACATCCTCAATCTTTATGACTGATTCCAGTGGCTCCCAGAGACTTAGGACCTGGGAGCATCAACAGGCCAGAGACTCCAAGGAAGCAAACTTCATTCATGAAAGCCAGACTGTGTACAAACACGCCCAGTGTCTGTTTTATTTCTGAAGGAAGAAATTTTAAGTCTGCTAAATGCCATATGTTTCTGTAAATTGTATGGGAGGAAAGCAAAAAAAAAAAAATAAGAATTGAAGTATTATAACAAACAAGAGATGATGGATAGAAAATTATTTTTCTTTTTTTTTTCTAATATGATGGCCTGATTAAAAACTAGAATAGAGGTAGAAATAAGGATATACACCTTTATATAAAATATAAGTAGATGGAAAGATTGGAGGTTGAAAGATGATACTATTAGATATGTTTAAATGATAGGATAATTGGTACTTGATGGTATATTCTAATTAGTATTAGAATGGAACATTGGAATATTGAATATACTTTAAAAATCATGTACATTAATATCAGGATTATGTAAGTTTGATTAATGTAACAATTGACTGTTGCTATTTGTATTAACATGAACCATATCCAGAGGCCACACTGTTCATGTATTGATGTTGATATATGTTTAAAAATAAAAATCCAATAAATCTTCAAAAAAACCACCACTGTAGAGTTGGTTTCTTGGTTTGGTCTGTCAAGTGGGGCTAAACCTGAGGCACCTTTCATGGCTGAGGAGGGACTGCAATTTGGGTGTCCCCACTCCTAGTCCAGCAACAGCACCTTCCCCATGCAGCCCACCAGCTCTCTAATCGGAAAGCCACCCAGAGAGCACATTGGTCTCCTCCCCATCAATTGCAGGAAGGAGAAGCCTGCAGGGTGGTGGTAAATAAACATGGGTAGTCCTCGCTTAGCGACCACAACTGTGACTGGCACTTCTGGCAGATCACTTTATTGCAACAGGCTTTTGACCTCACTTCTCTTCTGGTCATTAAGTGAATCCACATGGACATTGAGACATCAAATGATTGTTTTTTATATACCATCCTAATCTTGAATGGTTCCTAAACGAGGCAAATGGTAAGTGAGGACTATCTGTATTACACCCAGAAAAAAAGCCATTTGCACTAGATGTCATTTGCTAGAAGCATTGTGGGGAGGAAATAATTATTCTCCTATCCAGCTGGTGGGTTACCCAGAAGGATTGTGGCGAGATATTTCTGCTCTGGGAGATCCCCTTCCTCTGGGACTGATGGAGGCATTTGGGATTATGAGTGCTAACAAATGGATCTCTCTCCCAAAAGGAAGGGTTTGTGAGCCTGAGCTCTTCCCTAGAAGATGCCACTTCTTAAAAGCCCCCTTATCATGCTTCCTTCTAATCCTTCTCTTCAATAGCCTAGTTATCCTAGCTCCCTCAACTGATCATTATACGATTTAATTTCCAGGCCCTTTATCATCTTTACTGATCTTATTTGCACTTTTTTCCATAATCTCAACATCTTTTTTGTATTGTGGTGACCAAAACTGGATGCAGTAGTCTAAGTGTGATCTCACTAACATAGTGTGAAGCGGTACTATTACTTCTTATTGGCTTCTCAAAACATTTGTGTCTACTCCATCACGGGGACGCCAATTTTCACAATGTCTGTTGAATCTGATTCATCATGCGGAGAGTCATCAGGGAAGCCAGATAGCTCCTCCGTAATGGTATGATTTTCCAAAGCCTACAAATCCCTCTGGCACAACCAATGGCTGATTTAAACGTTGTAAAGTTACAAGGGGAACCGTAGCTTAGTTGTCCAGTTTGAAACATCCTAACTTCCTTCTCTTAAGACTGGCAGCGATGGAGAAAAACATCCCTGAATCTGAAAAGAATGCCAATAAAAACAGATCCAGTTTAGCCATTCTAATTTTTTTAATGAAATGTCATTCTTTCATAGAATGTAGAACTGGAGCAGGTAGCAATGCAACAAATAAATTAAGAGGCAGAAGCCGAACTGCAGCTCACATCATCAGAATCACAGAGTGCATGGATTGATATATGACTGAAACTGAAATTCTAAATTTATAATGAGGAGGGAAGGGAAGCTAAGGAAGACAGATTGGTCATAGCAATGCAAAATGCGTAAGAGACAGATTACAAGTTAACAATTTTAGTGTGCTAGAAACCCACTGTATGTGTGGAGTCCTCATCACTGAGGAAGAGTTGGGAAATGAGCCTTACATTACCTTTTAATTATTAAATTCATCTATTGTTAAACTTAAAACGCTGCTCATCTCACAGTTTGAGGCAACTCTGAGCGTCTTGTCTTGCCCTAATATTCATAGCAACACTGACAGTACCCATTTTTATATGTCAAATACTTCTGATAATTCTAACATAAGCCATTTTTTTAAATGAGACATTTTCTATTGTACATTTTTTACCTCATGTTAAGATAGCAAAACAGAGAGGTTTGTCCCTCTTCTAAGTGACAGTGTGGCAAAATGGCAGCCACTTCAAAAAGTCTGCTGCATTGCCCAGGGACGAATCCAGGGCCCAGTGAAAATGGTGGCTGCTTCCAGGACGCAGTCATGAGGCCCAAGGATGTGTGTCTTTCCCTCCCTCCGCAACATGAGGAACAGAGATCTTCCAAAGGTGAGGAGGAGGAGGGTATGAGGCAGTGGTAGGATTCAAACTTTTTTACTACCCGTTCTGTGGCCGTGGCTTGGTGGGCATGGCAGGGGAAGGATACGGTAAAATCTCCAGTCAGAAGTGGTATTTGCCAGTTCTCCAAACAACTCAAAATTTCTGCTACCAGTTGTCCAGAACTGGTCAGAACCTGCTGAATACCACCTCTGGTATGAGGCCTGGTGGGGTTGTAGTCAGGCCATTTTCCACTTTCCTTTACAAATTTAATCCAGAGAAATGTTTGAGTGAAATGAATTGGGCCAAAATTCAAATAATCAATTTCTCAACTACACCTTCCATGGGAGATCACAAATGAAATTCAACACTTCTCTAAACTATTCAACTTTTGCCTCATGTGGATTTCCTTGTGTGCAATAAGAGATAATTCATGCTTGAAGTAACATCACAGACTGGACATTTCAAAGATTTCTCCATGGTGTGAATCCTCTGGTGTATCACTAGGAAGGAATTCTAACTGAAACGTTTCCTACAGTCAGGACATTCAAAGGTTTCTGTCCTATGTGGATCCTCTGGTGTCTCATAAGGTGGGAATTTTGACTGAAACTTTTCCCACAGTCAG
>NW_020769638.1:97889-134873 GCF_900518735.1 Pseudonaja textilis
CCACAGATAGGACATTCAAAGGGTTTCTCTCCTGTGTGAGTCCTCTGATGTATTACTAGCTGGAAACTGCGACTAAAATTTTCCCCACAAATAGGACATTCGAAGGATTTCTCTCTTGTGTGAATCCTCTGGTGCCTTACCAGATCAGAATTCTGTGTGAAACTTTTCCCACAAAGAGGACATTCCAAGGGTTTTTCTCCTGTGTGAGTCCTCTGGTGTAGCACCAGCGTTGATTTGCAACTAAAACTTTTCCCACAAATAGGACATTCAAAAGGTCTCTCTCCTGTGTGAGACCTCTGGTGTTTCACCAGGCTGGAATTATCACTAAAACTTTTCCCACAGATAGAACATTCAAAGGGTTTCTCTCCTGTATGAGTTCTCTGGTGTAGCACCAGCGTAGATTTGCAACTAAAACTTTTCCCACAAATAGGACATTCAAAGGGTTTCTCTCCTGTATGAGTCCTCCGGTGTATCACCAAGTGGGAATTATATCTAAAACTTTTGCCACAGTCAGGACATTCAAAGAGTTTCTCTCCTGTGTGAGGCCTCTGGCGTATCATGATGTTGGAATTCTGACTGAAACTTTCCGCATAGATAGGACATTCAAAGGGTTTCTCTTCTGCGTGTGTGCTCTTGTGTCTCAAGAGGTGAGAATTTCTAATGAAGCTTTTCCCACTATCTAGACACTCATACAGTTTCTCCCTGGAGTCAATCCACTGATGTATCACCAGACTGGAATTGTGATAATGCCTTGTTTAGTGGTGTTTTCATTCAAGCCATTTTCTTCCTCATAGGGAGAGGCCTATATTACGGTCTGTTCCACATGGCTTTACTATTCACCTTTTCCTCCAAATGACTTCCAGATATACTGAATGAAAAATAATCTCCCTTGACTTTTCATGTAATATATCCTTCAGTTCTGAATAATCTGCTTATTCCGGCTTGAAATCTTTCTTGATTTTTCTCTCTTTTGTCTAACAGTTGCTGGAGAAGGAGCAGACTTGTTTGGTTTTCTGAAGAAAATGGAAAATATTTTGATTTTCTGGCTTGATTTTCTTCCCTTTTCAATGTTGTTTGTTATTTACCGCTGTCCCAGGTGCTCTTATTGCCCCCTTCTTTGTCTGTAAGATTCAAAGAAAAGTGGAACTTTGTTCATAAAATGGTTAGAGATGATGTGAAAAAATAAAAATTATATTACATAATATATTAAAAAATATAATATTAAATGAAAAAGCAAACATGCCCCAATACTAGAATAATTTAGTAAGTAAGAAGAATCTCTCACTTATATTATTTATCATTCGATCCATGGAAGACTACTAAGATCCATGTTCAAATATGCATTCAATCAAATTCTGTTGTTTAATTGGGTTAATCACAAATTCTTAGCAACACAAAGGACTATCATCAATTATAACTTGTAGTGCTGGGGATAAATTATATAATTGCAGGCTTATCCCTACAGAGAGAAATACAGATATTCCCTACCTACACATGTATTCATGGAGAAAATCTATGTCTTTCAAACCTGACAAAATGTTCCAGAATGCTTACGCTCAAATCTTCTGAGCTAAATTTAGAGATTTGGGGGCTTTAACTGATGAAGTGATGCTGAAAGCTTCTGCAAGATTTGAAGCATCACTTTTGCTCATGGAAATCGGCAACTGCAAATAAGAGCAGAAAATACTGTCTATAACCCCTCTGGTGACATCCCCATTCAAGTTGTCCTCACTTAATCTACCAAAATTGGAACTGATATCTGCATTATTAAGCAGCTCAATCGTTAAGCATGATGTCACATGACAGTGCCAACTTGCATCTGTTCCTCTGTAGTTGTTAAGCAAATCACTGTAGGTTGTTAAAGGCAATTCCATATGACTGTGACTTGCAATTTCCTGCCAGGTATACCCAATGATTTTGCTTGTGAGAACTAGCTGGGAAGGTCACAAATGGGGATCATCGGTGTGGGATGCTCCGGCCATCATAAATATGCAACTATTGGTAGAACCCAAATTGGTGCAATTTCTTTTCCTGCACTTTCAAAATCACAGTCACTGCTGATGTGTGGTCACTGAACAACTGTTAGGATTACCACAAATTTTGTGGATCAGGTGCACATCTGCTTCTACTGGGCCATAGTAACTTTGAAGGCTTAGGGAAGAAGTGGTAAGTGAGGACTACCTGTGCAACTAACAGTGCCTAAAGGTCCTCAATAGCTATTTTTTAGAAAGTGCTGGATTAAGCACAATCGAACCTGGTTAATACATGGATGAGATAGAAAATGCCATACTTATTGGCAAGACATGGAAGTAAAAAAACTTGTAAATTGTATCCACCTGTCATTTTCAATACATGCGTGGATTACAAACTATATCAAGAGGGCAACATGAAGATGTAACGGGAGACTTGAACTACCCTGATATCAACTGGGAGACAGACTCTGCAGGAAGTAGGAGATCGAACAGATTCCTAACCAACTTAGCGGACAACTTTGTCATCCAAAAGGTAGAAGAGGGAACTAGAGGAAAAACTATACTGGACCTAATTCTTACTAATAGAGAAGTGATAGAGGGAGTTGAAGTTGCCAGAACCTTTGGCGAGAGTGACCACATCATACTGGAATTCAATATTCTTTAAGGAATATTCCAATATTCCTTAAGAAAAATTCCTTTTCAATTTTTTTTCCAATTTTTCAATACCTTGTTCCAATTTCTTTAACTATTAAGTATCATTTTAATTTAAATTTCTTTTTTCAATTTTTAAATCCTTTTTTCAATTTTTTAAAATAAAATTCTTTTTTCAATTTTTCAATTTCTTTTTTCAACTACACATTTTTTAAAAAATAGTTTATTTACTTTAATTCTTTAGAAATGTTTAAATTCTTAATGATCTAATAGGAAAAAAATAAACCACAGAAAAAGAGACAGACACTTGAAACAGGGAAGAGTGAAGAATTTTCAAGACAAAAGAAAGGATCAAAATGCTTGTAAACTAACTGGCACTTTGCAACATGGAAAATATTTACATTTTTAGAAATTTTTAATTCTAATTTTCAAGCAAACAAAGAAAAATGTCATGGAGATGAAGACTGACACTAGAGTTCTTGCAAAGTGTGCCACATGTTTCATCTTATGCCCACAGAGGATCCAAACTATGTAGGTATTAAATGTAAACTACTTGAATTACTAGAAGAAAAAGTAAAGTGTTTAGAGAGGCAACTCTAGCACTCTGAAAGTCAATGAGCAAAATGAGAAATCCCAACCTAAACAAGAAGACTACACCAAAGTAAAACACAATAGGGAGCAGACTGTTTCTAAAAAAAATTATGACTCCATTGTTGTTGTTGTTATTTGCGAAGTCGTATCTGACCCGTTGTGACCCTATGGACAATGTTCCTCCAGGCCTTCCTGTCGTCTACCATCCCCCTGAGTCCATTTAAGCCAGCTGCTTCAGTGACTCCATCCAACCCCCTCGTTCTCTGTCATCCCGTTCTTCTATTGCCCTCAATCGTTCCCAGCATTAGGCTCTTCTCCAGTGAGTCCTTCCTTCTCATTTGGTGGCCAAAGTATTTAAGTTTCCTCTTCAGGATCTGGTCTTCTAAAGAGCAGTCAGGGTTGATCTCCTCTAGGACTGACCGGTTTGATCACCTTGCAGTCCAAGGGACTCGCAGGAGTCTTCTCCAGCACCATAGTTCAAAGGTCTCAATTCTTTGGCGCTCAGCCTTTCTTATGGTTGAACTTTCACAGCAATACATTGCAGCTGGGAAAACCATAGCCAGTTTTGTTGGCAGGGTGATGTCTCTGTTTTTTAGTATGCTGTCTAGATTTGCCATAGCTTTCCTCCCCAGGAGCAAGCGTCTTTTAATTTCTTGGCTGCAGTCCCTAGGAAAATAAAATCTGTCCCTACCTCCATTTCTTCCCCCTCTATTTGCCAGGAATTGAGAGGGCCGGACGCCACGATCTTAGTTTTCTTAATGTTGAGTTTCAAGGCTCTTTAGTTCCTCTTCATTTTCTGCCATTAGAGTGGTATCATCTGCATATGTGAGGTTGTTGATATTTCTCCCGGCAATCCTAATTCCAATTTGGGATTCATCTAGCCCCGCCTTTCTCATGATGTGCTCTGCATATAAGTTAAATAGGCAGGGCGATGGGTATACAGCCTTGCTGAACTCCTTTCTCAATGTTGAGCCAATCCGTGGTTCCGTGTCCAGTTTTCACTGTTGCTTCTTGACCCGCCTATAGGTTTCTCAAGAGACAAATAAGATGCTCTGGTGCTCCCATCTCTTTAAGAACTTGCCACAATTTGTTGTGATCCACGCAATCAAAAGCTTCATCATAGTCAATGAAGTTTTTCTAGAACTCCCTAGCTTTCTCCATGATCCAGCGTATGTTGGCAATTTGATCTCTGGTTTCTCTGCTTCTTCGAAATTCTGCCTGTACTTCCGGTCGTTCTCAGTCCACATACTGCTGGAGCCTAGCTTGGAGGATTTTGAGCGTAACTTTGCTAGCATCTGAAATGAGTGCAATAGTGCGGTAGTTTGAACATTCTTTGGCATTGCCCTTCGTTGGAATTGGAATGTAAACTGACCTTTTTCAATCCTGTGGCCACTGTTGAGTTTTCCAAATTTGCTGACAAATTGAGTGGAGCACTTTTACTGTATCATCTTTTAAGATTTTGAATAGCTCAGCTGGAACACTGTCACTTCCACTAGCTTTGTTGTTGCTCAGACTTCCTAAGGCCCATTTGAGTTCACATTCCAGAATGTCTGGCTCGAGGTCAGTGACCACCCCATCGTGGTTATCAGGAACATTAAGCTCGTTCTTGTATAGTTCTTCTGTGTAATTTTGCCACCTTTCCTAATCTCTTCTGCCTCTGTTAGGTCCCTGCCATTTTAGTCCTTTATCATGCCCATCTTTGCATTAAACTATGCATGTATTAAATGTAAACTACTTAAATTACTAGAAGAAAAAGTAAAGTGTTTAGAGAGGAAACTCTAGCACTCTGAAAGTCAATGAGCAAAACGAGAAATCCCAACCTAAACAAGACGAGTACACCAAAGTAAAACGTAATAGGGAGCAGACAGCTTCTAAAAAATGATGTCTCCATATATGCATAGAAAGAAGAAAATGGATACACTGAAATCGAACACAATAGGGAACAAACAGCTTCTGCAGAACATTAGCATATGTATCTAAAGAGCAATGGAAATATGTCACTCTTAGAAGAAAACCAAGAGCTCCTACTATCTACCATAGCCCACTCCAATGAAGCTCCTCTGGAACTGAGCAATCACTTTCCTAATCTCTCCTTGGAAGAAAATATACAAACACTTACAAAAGAATATTAATCAATAGTTTGTTTAAAAAAGAGGCACAACCCAGCATTCCTGTGACAGGAAGAAAAGTATTCCAGACTTCCCTAGGGGGCAAAAAAGGTGAATATTGGTGACAATTCTTAGAGGAACAGAAACTATAGTCTGCAGATCAGGCAGTCAATCTATTCAAGGGAGTTATATAGTTTCCCTGGAGCAAAAATAAAAGATGTAATTGAGTACCTTACTAAAATAATCAACCCCACAGATTACTACCCCTTTCTTCTCATACACGTGGGAACCAATGACAGAACGAATCAGAAAACAATAACAGGAGATTACAAACAGCTAGGGAAGCAAATTAAAGGATTAGGAGCACAAGTGGTGTTTTCATCTATACATCCAATAAAAGGCCAACATCCAATCAAAGTGCAAAGGATTTTAGAAATAAACCACTGGCTTAAAAACTGGTGTTGACAACAGAATTTTGCCTTCCTAGACCACGGACCACTGGTGGTCTGCAACAAAATTTTGGTGGTCTGCAACACACCTGGGTGGAGGAGCTGCTCCGGGATGACCAATGGGCCAGTCCTGTGACTAGAACTCTGGAATATGGAATTGGCCAGGCAGCTTAGGGTGGGGCTGGAAATCTCCATCTTAGAGGGAAATACATGCAACGTGCAACTTTGCAGATGGTGCAGCGTACAAGGAATAGCAGAGCCCTCGCTGGTCAGAATGAAGTAAGAATGCTGTTATGGCAGTGGGTGGGGTGATGGCGCAGGTGGGCCGAAGCAATGGAAGTCAGCAACCTCTTTCGTCCCCTTGTTGTGGCTTCCTGTCAGCTGAACCCACCACTGGCTGGCCCCGCCCCTTGCCCACCCCTCCCACTCACTCCTCAACTGGCCTGAGAAGGGAAGGGTGGGGAATGGAGATTCACTCCATATTCCAGGGTGGGAGTGAAGCTTCACCTCTTGCTGGGTCTCATGGGCGTTCCTTCCAGCCCTTGCTGGTGCTGCACAACTGGGAGACGTGCGATTTCCTCTCCACCCTGAGACACTGGTTGGCCCGTGAGATGAGAGAGAAAGAGATGAGAGACAGAGATGAAAGCACACGTATAGACTGGGTGAAACCAGGCTCGGTAGCAGTAACTGCGAGAGGGATCTTGGAGTCTTAGTGGACAACCAACTAAATATGAGCCAGCAGTGTGCAGCATCAGTCAAAAAAGCTAATGCAATCCTAAATTGTATTAACAGAGGGATACAATCGAGATCAAGGGAAAGTACTAATACCACTCTATAAAGCCTTAGTAAGACCACACTTAGAGTACTGCATCCAGTTTTGGTCACCACATTGTAAAAAAGTTGTTCAGACTCTAGAAAAAGTACAGAGAAGAGCAATCAGGATGATTAGGGGACTGGAGGCTAAAACATACAACGAATGGTTGCAGGAACTGGGCTTGGCTAGTATAGTAAAGAGAAGGACCAGGGGAGACATGATAGCAGACTTCCAATATTTGAGGGGCTGCCACAGGGAGGAAGGGGTCAAGCTATTTTTTAAAGTGCCTGTAGGCCAGACAAGGAATAATGGATAGAAACTGAACAAGGAGAGATTTAACCTGGAAATAAGTGAGAACAGTGAGAACAATCAATCAAGAAGTTGCCCTCGGAAGTTGTGGGAGCGCCATCACTTGAGACTTTCAAGGAGAGATTGGACTGCCATTTGTCAGAAATGGTGTAGGGTCTCCTGCTTGGACTAGATGACCTACAAGATCCCTTCCAACTCTGATTATCTGTAAAATCTATCAGTAGATGAAAGAGATGAGAGACAGAGATAAGATAGAGAGAAAGTGATGAGGGAGAAAGAAAGAGATACAGAGAGAGACAACAATAGCAGTAGCACTTAGACTTATATACCACTTTATAGTGCTTTTACAGCTCTCTCTAAGCAGTTTACAGAGTTAGCCTATTGCCCCCAACAATCTGGGCCCTCATTTTACCCACCTCGGAAGGATGGAAGGCTGAGTCAACCTTGAGCCTGGTGGGATTTGATCTGCCAAACTGCAGTCAGCTGGCAGTCAGCAGAAGTAGCTTGCAGTACTGCACTCTAACCACTGTGCCACCGAGATGAGAGAGATACAGAGAGAGATGAGAGACATAGATGAATACTATGAATATTTATGTAAATAATGATTTTTTTTTAATTTAAAAAAGAGCAACTTTTATCCAAAATCAGGCAAAGCAGGTAGGCAGATTGAGTTGCTCACAGAATCACAGATTCAGAGATCTATCTTTCTGCCATTGGCTATCTGTGTCTGTCACATAAAATTTGCTAGCAAGCAAATTCACAAAATTAACTTACAACACACCATGTATGTAAATATTGAATTTTTTATTAAAAAAAGAGCAACTTTTACCCAAAATCAGGCAAAGCAGGCAGGCAGATTGAGTTGCTCACAGAATCACAGATTCACTTAGAGATCAGTGATTCTGCCATCAGCTACCTGCACTGAATAATAGAAGCTTCAGTCCTAAGGAAGGTTCGGCTCTGCTTAAAAGCAGGGCCAAAGATCTAAAGATTAGCTAGAAAGCAGGAAATCCAATAATCTAAATCTCCCGGTACAGCAGAACAGCTGATGGTCAGAAAAAGGAAAAATAGCAACTTAGCAGGCAAGTTTGCCAGAGAAGGAGTGAGTGGGCGGGGAGAGTTTCCGCGGACCATGTGGGCAACGCAGACTTGTGTTCCTGCGAAGCCTGGATTAATTGCTTTGCGGTGGGTGCTCTGGGGGTGCCATTTCTCTGTGGACCACCAAAATTTTCTTGTGGACCACAAGTGGGCTGTGGACGACCGGTTGGGGACCACTGACCTAGACAAAGGGATATTGGCAAGAAATGGACTGCATTTCCCAAGAACTGGAAACAGTATATTCAGAAAACAACTGCCTCATCTTATCCAAAGTGCTTTAAACTAAAATTGAGGGGGAGAGGGCCCCAATCTCTGCAACCTATTCCAAGCAAAAACCACTAGATGACCAAACACAAGGAGGAAGAGAGTAAAAAGAAAAAAGAAAAACATAATGAAATCAAGAGTGATGGAAAGGATGGAAATCCCAGTTACAAAGTAGGAGATATAAGAAACATATCCAAGACCAATACAGTCTATATATTAAAGCTCAAAGTTTAGGGAACAAACAGGGTGAACTTGAACTATTAGTACATGACGGCAGATATGATATAGTTGTCATTATTGAAACTTGGTGGGAGGAATCTCATGACTGGAATGTACTGATAGAAGGATGCAAACTATTCAGAAGAAACAGACCAAACAAAAGAGGAGGTAGAGTTGCATTATATATAAAAGATCACTACATCTCTACATAAATACACAAAACCAAGGATAAAAACATCCTAGAATCCATATAGGTCAATACAAAAGGGTGGGAAATGACTTTGCTAGAGGTGTATACTACAGACCACCCAACCAAGCAGAAGAAATAGATGAACTCTTTGCTAATCAATTAACAAATGTATGTAGGAAAAATACCACAATAGTAAGGGGAGACTTGAACTACCCTGATATCAGCTGGGAGACAGACTCTGCAGCAAGTGGGAGATCGAACAGATAAAGAATTCTATTCTAAAAGATTTTGACAGACTTCAACAGTGGGCCCTATCCTATATGAAATTTAATATGGAGAAAAGCAAAGTTTTACACCTGGGCAGAAAAAAACTAAGAAACAAATACAGATTAGGCGAAACCTGGCTCCAAAACAATAACTGTGAGAGGGACCTTGGAGTCTTAGTGGATGATCACCTATATGAGTCAGCAGTGTGAAGCAGCAGCCAAAAAAGCTAATATAATCTTTGGTTATATAAACAGAGGCATAGAATCAAAATCACATGAAGTATTAGTACCACTTTATAAAGCCTTGGTAAGACCACACCTGGAATACTACATCCAGTTTTAATCACAATATAAAAAGGATGTTGACACTGTATAAAGAGGGCAGAGAAGAACAGCAAGGATGATTTGCGGGTTGGAGGTTGATGTTATATAAAGAAGGGTTGCAGGAATTGGGTATGTCTAGTTTAGTGAAAAGAAGAACTAGGTGTGACATGATAGTAGTTTTCCAATAATTGAGGGGTTGCTACAAAGAAGAGGGGTGTCAACTTATTCTCCAATGCACCTGAAGGCAGGACAAGAAACTGGATGGAAACTAACGAAGGAGAGAAGCAACCTAGAACTAAGAAGAAATTTCCTGACACCCAGAACAAACCAGTGGGAACTGTTTCCCTTCAGAAGTTGTGGGCGCTCCATCACTGGAGGCTTTGAAACAGAGACTGGACAGCCATTTCTCTGAAATGATCTTGGGTCTCCTGCTCGATGGGGGGGCGGGGCGGGGGTTGGAATAGATGACCTCCAGGGATCCTTCCAACGACGTTCCTCTGCAACACTCCTCTAGTGATGGAGAAACAGCCTGAACTTAAAAGAGGTTTTTAAAATCTTCTCACCAGAAGGAAAATTGAAGCCACCGGTGGGCTTAAATTTGGGGAGGGAAGGAACCTGCAATAGCAGCAGCTGACAGGCTTCAACCCTTTTGCTACTCTGCTTCCAGGCCGTGGAGGGAACCGAACAGCCCGACTTGCTCCCGGATTCCCTTCCCACCTGCTGCCCACAACTCACCTGCCAGCTGCTGCTTCGACCCTGGGAAGAGCACAAAAGCCGCTCTACACTCCACCTTCCTCCCATGAGTCATCCGGAAGAGGAAATCCCTCTGTCCTTCTCTCCTCCTCCCCACAATTCTACCAATTCTAGAAATACGGTAGGTACTCTATGGTTTTAACTCCTTCATTCTGCACTTTTCAGGCACAGATGTTGTCTAACTGACTGCCATCTCCAGATAGGAGGCAGAGAAACAGGCGTGTCCCATCTCTACTACCTAAGGCGTTTGCAAGATGTTTTCACTGTTTAAATCAGAGGTCTTCAAACTTGGCAACTTTAAGGCTTGTGTACTTCAATTCCCAGCATTCCTTAACCAGGTTAGGGTTGCCAAGTTTGGAGATCCCTGGTTTAAATGCTTGGTTTTGACTTCTAGCAACCGACCTTTGCAACTGAGTCAAGTGAAATGTGAGACTACTTAGCTTACAAAGATTAGCGACGTGCTCAGCCCGAAAAGTTTATGATTTTTTAAAAAAACAATAAGCTTTACACAATAAGCTTTCTTGGAGGTGTCTCTCAGTGGAGATCAAAATCTCTTTGCCCCCTAAAACTTTGACTTATTTAATGTGGCTCCAAAGGATTTAGGACATGGCAACAGCATCAGGAGAGATGCTCCATGGGAGCCAGGTTCACTCCTGCTGGCCAGGGCTGCCTCCAAGAGCTCCTAGCATGAAGTTTGATTAGAGGGATCTTGGAGTCTTAGTGGACAACCAGCTAAATATGAGCCAGCAGTGTGCAGCATCAGTCAAAAAAGCTAATGCAATCTTAAGTTGTATTAACAGAGGGATACAGTCAAGATCAAGGTACTAATACCACTCTATAAAGCCTTAGTAAGACCACACCTAGAGTACTGCATTCAGTTTTGGTCACCACATTATAAAAAAGATGTTGAGACTCTAGAAAAAGTACAGAGAAGAGCAACCAGGATGATTAGGGGACTGGAGGCTAAAACATACAACGAAAACATACAATGAACAGTTGCAGGAACTGGGCTTGGCTAGTCTAGTAAAGAGAGGGACCAGGGGAGACATGATAGCGGTCTTCCAATATTTGAGGGGCTGCCACAGGGAGGAAGAGGTCAAGCTATTTTTTAAAGCTCCTGTAGGCCAGACAAGGAATAATGATAGAAACTGAACAAGGAGAGATTTAACCTGGAAATAAGTGAGAACAGTGAGAACAATCAACCAATGGAACAGCTTGCTCTCGGAAGTTGTGGAGGCGCCATCACTTGAGACTTTCAAGAAGAGATTGGACTGCCTTTAATCAGAAATGGTGTGGGCGGAGGGTTGGACTAGATGACCTACAAGGTACCTTCCAACTCTGATTATCTGTATCTGTATCCTGAAGGAGGAAATTGTATAACAACCGCTAAATGTTAAATGCCATGTGCAAATTCTGTACATTTACCTACAGGGAAGTCTCCATTAGGTCACAGACAGTGGAAAATATGCAGCAGGGATAAGAAAAAGCGGGCAATTGTCAATATATAGTAGAAGAAAGAATGGACTAGAACAGAACAGGACAGAACGGGTTGGAAGGGACCTTGGAGGTCTTCAATCCCAATCCCCTGCTTCAGCAAGAAACCCTATACCATTTCAGACAAATGGTTATCCAGCATCTTCTTTAAAACTTCCAATGTTGGAACATCCGCAACTACTGGAGACAAGATGTTCCACTGATTATTTGTTTTATCTGTCAGAAAATATCTTCTCAGTTTCTCTCCTAAATTAGTTTCCATCCATTGCTTCTTGTCCTATTTTCAGGTGCTTTGGAGAATAGCTTGACTCCCTCTTCTTTGGGGCAACCCCTGAGATACCAGAACGCTGCTATCATGTCACCCCTGGTCCTTCTTTTCATTAAATTAGACCTACCCAATTCCAGCAACCCTTCTTCAGATGTTTTAGCTAAGTCCAGTGGTGGGATTCAAAACTTTTTACTACCGGTTCTGTGAGCGAGGCTTGGTGTGCGTGGCAGGGGAAGGTTACTGCAAAATCTCCATTTCTTCCCCCACCCCACTAACCTGCTTTCCAGCTCTGTTCTCCTGTGCAGGGCAACAAAAGAAGACCCAGCCGATCAGCTGGGACTCAGGAGGCAAAACCTGAATAACACCTATGCTTCAGTCCCCTAATTATCTTCGTTGTTCTTCTCTGCACTCTTTCTAGAGTCTCAACACTTTTTTTACATCGTGATGACCAAAACTGGATGCTGTATTCCAAGTGTGGCCTTGCCAAGGCTTTATAAAGTGGTATAAACACTTCACATTATCTTGATTCTATTCCTCTGTTAATACAGCCTAGAACTGCATTGGAGTTTTTGGCAGCTGCAACACACTGTTGGCTCAATGATTGTCTACTACAGGCCTGTTAAACTAGTGGCCGGCAGACCAGATATGTCACACGCAGGCCCCAAAAGTTGCAATACGTCACAATACATCATGTGACATGATCAGGTTTGACACCCGTGGTCTGCTAGGACTCCAAGATCCCTCTCCCAATTACTATTTCTAAACGTATTTTAAATGTATTCCTAAAATACATTTTTTTTTAAAAAAGGAAAAATAGAATATTCTACCAAAGCACATGGCTGACTGATCGTCAGACTAACTTTATTACAAGGACACCCTACGCTGCCATTTTTAATGCAGATCTAGTAAGAGTTGGATTGTGATAGTGGCCTTTTAGCTATTGGATCTAAGCTCTGTTGTATGGAGGAAGCTGAAATATAAGAACCTCAACATATACAGGTAGTCCTCAACTTATGACCACAATTGAGCTCAAAATTTATGTTGCTAAGTGAGAAATTAGTTAAGTAAGTTTTACTTTTCTTGCCACATTTGTTAAGTGAATCACTGCAGTTATGAAAATGCTTACATGGTTGTGTTGGAAGTTAATACCCACCCCTCTCCTAGAGAAATGAAATATTTTAGTATATATTAAAAAGGCAGAATATTTCCCCTAAAAGAGAAGTAGAAACTCAGAGGCAGAAACTCAGCCTCCCTACCTTTGCTAATGGACCGTTAAGGCCTGGGCCAGTCTATTCTACATAACAAAGATCTACCTCTTTCAGGCAGACCCATAATAGGAATACCAAAGCCCTTTCATTACATCATCCAGCAAGGCTCAACCAAGCCTGGGACTCAGGACAGCCTACAGAGTTGCCCCTGCATGGCCCCATGGGAGTCTGACAACCAATCAGTATACAAGCTCAAATTCAAATCCCAACAGAGAGCATAAAACCCAGGGACTCTCAGCATCTCTTCCCTTTTCTTTACCCAAGAGTTCCAAGGCATGTGATCCTGTCTACCATTAAACCATCTTTCCATTTCTGTTGGAAGAAATATCCTTCTGGGTTCGGTTCCAAGTGGACACTGGAAACATGGAGGCTGTTTGGAAAGATGGTTTATTGGTCGACAGGACCACATGGCTTGGAGCCCCAAAGTGAAAGGGAAGATCACATGCTTCAAGATGTTGGGTGAAAGAAAAGAAGAAAGGGCCAAGATGCTGAGAGACCCTTGGTTATATACCCTCTGTCGGGCCCCACCTTAGTATTTCCTGTTCCTGTTTAAGAAATGTATCCCATTGGCTGTCAGACTCCCAGGGGTGGAGGTCTCAGCTAACTTTGTAGTCTTTGTCTGGACCACATGGCTTCACCTGAGTGCTGACTGATGCAATCTTCCCAGGCCAGATGGTGAGATGGGTAGTGGTGTTTGTTATGTAGAATACTCTGGCCCAGGCCTTAATGGCCCACCCATTAACAAAGGTGGGAGTGAGCTTCTGCTTCTCAGGTGAGTTTCTGACCAATGGCAGTCCAATCTCTTCTTAAAAGTCTCAAGTGATGGCGCTCCCACAACTTCCCAGGGCAAGCTGTTCCATTGGTTGATTGTTCTCTCTGTCAGAAAGTTTCTCCTTATTTCCAGGTTAAATCTCTCCTTGTTCAGTTTCAAACTTGGTGTCATCTGCAAATTTCATGAGTTCCTCTTCTATCTCCTCATTTAAATCATTTATGAAGATGTTGAAGAGTACTGGGCCCAAGACCAAACCTTGAGGTACCCAACTGCATACTTCTCTCCATGTAGATCTACTTCATTGAGGACTATTGAATGAGTGTGGTTTGTCACTCAACTGCGAATCCACCTGGTGCAGGTTTTGTCTATCCCACATTGTTCTATATTAGCTAGAAGTAAACTGTGGTTCATCTTGTCAAATGTTTTGCTGAAGTCCAAGTATACCATATAATTGTAGTGCACTCGAAACCCACTGTATGTATGGAGTCCTCATCACTGACAAAGAATTGGGAAATGTGCTTTACATTACCTTTTTATTATTAAATTCATTTATTATTAAACTTAATACTCATCTCACAGTTTGAGGCAACTTTGAGCATCTTGCCTTGCCCCAATGTTCATAGCAACACTGACAATACCCATTTTTACATGTTAAAATCTACTGATAATTGTAACATAATTCAAAAGGAACATTTTCTACTGTACATTTTTTTCCTTATGTTAAGGTAGCAAAACAGATTTGTCTGTCTTCTGTATGACAGTGTGCACAGGGTGGCAAAATGGCACCCACTTCCACAAGTCTTGCACATTTGATTTATTAAACTTGCACATTCGATTAGTAACTCCCTTAGGGAGAGCAAGGGGATTTGGCTGGTTAAGGAAAGCAATCTCACTTAACAGTTGTTGCAACATACAACTGTAATTGCAAGACCCATAATAGTTTTATCTAGAGGACTATTTTTATGCTGGTGGGGAATTCTGAGGCTTAAAATCTGAGCAAAACCAAGGTAGTGAAATTCCACTTGTGGGTCCATAATCAACATACAAAACCATCCAAAATTCTTTTTGAGAAATTACACTACTTCTGCAAAAGAAAATATCCAGAAGATTCTGCTGATAACCACTTTCTTTTTCTCTCTACCCACTTAATCCTGAGAAAAGTTTGAAAAAGAACCAGGCCAGAATTCAAACAGTCAATTTCTCAACTACACTTTATGAATGGGAGATCACAAATGAAATTCAAGACTATTCTAAACTCAACTTTTGCCTCATGTGGATTTCCTTGTGTGCAATTAGGTATGATTTATGCTTGAAGTAAAGTCCACAGACTGGACATTTGAAAGATTTCTCCATGGTATGAGTCCGCTGGTGTATTACAAGATAGGAATTACGACTAAAACTTTTCCCACAATCAGGACATTCAAAAGGTTTCTCTCCTGTGTGAGTCCTCTGGTGATTCATGAGGTGGGAATTTCGACTGAAACTTTTCCCACAGTCAGGACATTCAAAGGGTTTCTCTCCTGTGTGAGTACTCTGATGGTTAATGAGGTGGGAATTCTGACTGAAACTTTTCCCACAATCAGGACATTCAAAGGGTTTGTCTCCTGTGTGAGTCCTCTGGTGTCTCATGAGGTGGGAATTTTGACTGAAGTTTTTTCCACAATCCGGACATTTAAAGCGTTTCTCTCCTGTGTGAATCCTCTGGTGTCTCATGAGATGAAAATTTCTAACAAAACTTTCCCCACAATCTGGGCATTGAAAGGATTTTTCTCCTGTGTGAGTCCTCTGGTGGTTCATAAGGTAGGAATTTCGACTGAAACTTTTCCCACAATCTGAACATTCAAAGGGTTTCTCTCCTGTGTGAGTCCTCTGGTGTATTATGAGATAGGAATCCTCGCTGAAACTTTTCCCACAAATGGGACATTCAAAGGGTTTCTCTCCTGGGTGAGTCCTCTGGTGTCTCATGAGGTGGGAATTTTGGCTAAAACTTTTTCCACAATCAGGACATTCAAAAGGTTTCTCTCCAGTGTGGGTACTCTGGTGATTCATCAGGCTGGTATTGTGACTGAAACTTTTCCCACAGATAGGACATTCAAAGGGTTTTTCTCCTGTATGAATCCTCTGGTGTACTACCAGAGAGGAATTCTGACTGAACCTTTTTCCACAGTCAGGACATTCAAAGGGTTTTTCTCCTGTGTGAATCCTCTGATGTATTACCAGGTAGGAATTCTGACTGTATCTTTTCCCACAGTCAGAACATTCAAAGGGTTTTTCTCCTGTGTGAGTCCTCTGGTGTTTCACCAGGCTGGAATTATCACTATAACTTTTCCCACAGATAGGACATTCAAAGGGTTTCTCTCCTGTGTGAATTCTCTGGTGTATCATGAAGTGGGAATTTCTAATGAAACGTTTCCCACAATCAGGACATTGAAAAGGTTTTTCTCCTGTGTGAGTTCTCTGGTGTTTCACCAGCGTGGAATTATCACTAAAACGTTTCCCACAGAGAGGACATTCAAAGGGTTTCTCTCCTGTGTGAGTCCTATGGTGTTTCACCAGGCTGGAATTATCACTAAAATATTTCCCACAGAGAGGACATTCGAAGGGTTTCTCTCCTGTGTGAGTCCTATGGTGTCTCATGAGGTGGGAATTTTTAATAAAACCTTTCCCACATTCTCGACACTCATAGGGTTTCTCCATGGAGTGAATCCTCTGATGTATTACCAGGCTGGAATTCTCCCACAGTCACGACAGTGAAAGGGTTTTCTCCTTTGTGATTCCTCTGGTGTATCACCAAGTTGGAATTACAACTGAAAGTTTTCCCAGTCAGGACATTCAAAGGGTTTCTCTTCTGTGTGAGTTCTCTGGTGTCTCGGGAGATGGAAATTTCTAATGAAGCTTTTCCCATAATCCCTTTTCTTTTCATACAGTTTTTCCTAGAGTCAATCTACTGATGTATAATCAGAATGGAATTATGACTGAAAATTTTTCCACAATCAAGATATCCAAACGGTTTCACTTCTGTGTGAGTCCTTGGATGCTTCACCAGACTGGAATTCTCACTGAAACTTTTCCCACACAAAAGATATTCAAATGGTTTTTCCTGTGTGTGAGTCCTTTGGTGTCTCATGACCTGGGGATTTCTAATGAAACTTTCACACAATCTGCACACTCACACATTTTGTCCCTGCTATGAGACCTCTGTTGTATAACCACATTGCTATGCTCACTAAAGCATTTACTACATTGGGAGCACTTTTATGGCTTCTCTCTTGTGTGGGTGCTTCTATGAACCCTAAGGGAGCTTTTTGACAAGATTTGGCCGCATTGAGGTAATTTTTATGGCTTTTCTCCTTTCTGGCTCTTCTAGTACATAATCAGCTGTGATTTGCCACCTGTGCAATAGGCAAATCTATGTAGCTTTTCCATAGCTGATATTCTTGAGGAGGATAAAAATACGGACGATGTCTTGTTTAGTGTTGCTTTAATTCAAGCAGTTTTCTTCCTCACAAGGAGAGGCCTGCATTCCTGTGTGTTCTACGTGACTCTTGTTATTGACCTTTTCCTCCCCACTGACTTCCAAATATTTCTCTTTTGCTGAATGAACCTCCCTTGACTTTTCACGTAATTTATCCTTGAGTTCTGCATAATCTGTTTATTCTTTCTTGATTTTCTCTCTTTTGTCTAAAGTTCTGGAGGAGGAGGAGAATTGTGTGTGGTTTCTGAAGGAAATGGAAAATATTTTGATTTTTGGCTTGATTTTCTTCCATTTTCAATGTCGCTTGTTATTTGCAGTTGTCCTGAGTGTTCTTATTGCCATCTTCTTTGTCTGTAAGATTCAAAGAAAAGCGGAACTTTAATTGTTTATAAAATGGTTAGAGATAATGTGAAAAAATACGAAATTATATTACGTAACATAAATATTATATTATATATTACAATGAAAAAGAAACATGCCCCTATACTGGAATAACCTCTTACATTATTTATGGTTCATTTGATACATGGAGGATTACTGAGCTCCATGTTCAAATTTCCATTCAAATTCAGTTGTTGATTGGGGTCAATCACAATTTTTTTAAGCAATGCAAAGTGTTACCATGAAATATATCTGGAAGTACTGGATATAGATTATATAATTGCAGATATATGCCTATAGAAAGAAATAGATACATCCACCTATATATGTATGTATGTATGTATACATGGTGAAAATCTGTCTTTCAAACCTGACAAAATATCCCCAAATGGTTACAGTCAAACCTTCTGAGCTAAATTTAGGGATCTGTGGGTTTAAACTGATGAAATGATGCCTAAAGCCTCTGCAAGATTTGAAGCAACGCTTTTGCTCATGGAAGCCCTCCGCTACAAATAAGAGCAGAAAACACTTTCCACAACCCCTCTGCTGACATCCCATGTCATAGTAACTTTGAAGGCTCAGGGAAGAAGTGGTGAGAACTACCTGTGCAATGAAAGATGCCAAAAGGTCCTCAATAGCTATTTATCAGAAAATGCTGGATTAAGCATAATTGAACCTGGTTAATACATGGATGACAGAGAAAATAACCATACTTATTGGCAAGACATGGAAGTAAAAATACAAACACCGAATGGATGAACAGAGTTCCAATACTTGAGGAGTTGACATAAAGAAGAGGATGTCGTCAACTTGGTTTCCAAAGCACCAGAAAGCAAGACAAGAAGCAATGGATGGAACTAATCGAGGAGAGAAGCAACCTAGAACTTCCTGTTATGACAAACTCCTTTCCCAGGACACAATACTGACAGTGAGAACAATTAACGAGTGGAACAGCTTGTCTTCAGGAGTTGTGGGAGCTCCATCAGCGGTGGCTTTTTAAAAAAAGAGACTGCACAGCCACTTGTCTGAAACGAGCAGAGGAGAGGGGTAGAAGTTTCAGCTCATTCCAGTGATGGAGCACTGATAACATGTCGAGGGGAGACATTCCCAAAGAATCAACCTTAACTTGAAATAGATTTTTAAAATCTTCCCACCGGAAGATTGCAGCCACCAGTTTCAGAGTTTACAGTACCAGTGGGCTTCAATCTGGGGAGGGAAGGAACATGCACCAGCAGCTGCTATGCTTCAGCCTAGCCTCAACTCACCTTCCAGCTGCTGCTTTGTTCCTTAGAAGAGCACAAAAGCCACTGTGCACACCACCTTCCTCCCATCGGTCATCCAGAAGAGGAAGTGCTTCTCCTCTGTGCTTCTCCTTTCCTCCCATCCTTTCTAGGAATACGGCGGACTCAGCCCCAGTGCAGCACTCTCCTCTGAGGGCCACTTGCTGGCTAGGCTGGCCTGAAAGCGGCACATCCCCTTGTTGTGGGCTAGATATGAGACCCAAAACAGAGGGGAGGGAGGGCGAGCACCTGGAGGCCCTGTGGAAGCCAAGAGCCAAGCAAAAGGTGGCCGAGCCTCGCCCTCCCCCCACCCCCAGGTGGACTGTACCCTTCGGCTGAGCACGGCAGGCCCAGAACAGGTCTCCCTCCACCACCTTATTATCTTTGTGGGCGGCAGCATTGAACAGAATGACCGCCACCTATACCTACCATCCTAGGCTTCAGCGACTTCATGGTCTACCCATGGTGCTGGTGGGGAAAATACACACAATGTCACCCTCAGCCCTCCGCATTTCAGCCTCTCTGCGAGGGAGGAGGCAATAGCGGCAGGCTTTGGAGCACCAGAGCGCTGCAACAAAGACAATAAAGGTGATAACCCCGACAGCAATACTGGGAGCAACGGGCACTTGAGAGTGAGTGAACCTGAGAGGTGAGCGGGATTGTAGGAAGGACAAGCATGGGAAGCAATGGTTGATGAAAGAGGACTTCGGTGTAAAAGAAACCTTATTTGGAGGCCGAGGACCCCCGCCCCTCACTCCGAATCATCTCATGGGGTTGCACCTCTGTTCGCCAAAAACATCCTTTTGCTTAAATGTCGGCCATGAGGGCTGGTGCATGCAAGACACTCCGAAGAGGCAGGTGATGTGAGCACCCTTTGCTCTCTCCCTCCTCTTCCCCCTAATCTTCCCTGTTTCATACAAGCTCATATGATTCTGGGTGGGTGTGCTTTTCTCCTCTAGGGTGAACTAAAACATGCTGTCAGCCCTGAAACTATTTTGAAAATCTTCAGGGCTGCCACAGCAAGTCAGCTGCTGCTGGGGGAATATGAGGGGGGAGGTAGAGATAACTGGGGGAGTTATCAATAAAATAACATTCTTTCCCGTGGGACCCAAGGACCTTCCCACCAGGCGTTTGGAAGGGCGTGGACCGAGGTAGCCGAAGAAGGTCTGTGACAAGACCTTTGGGTTTTGATTTGGGTGGGGAGAACCTCATGTTCACCAACTATGCCAATATGGCATTCCTAATAAACAATTACTTCGAGGAGAATTCAAGCCGTAGAGTTTTGATTTCATTGGGCCTGTTACTTGGAACGCTGACATGTAGATCATTCCCTCTGACTCTTCGGTTGGCTTTATTTAAGAGATTCAGAGGCTTTGGGATCGTTGGAAGAGTTTCCAACTCCTAACCATAATAAAATGAGACATGATAAAGATGTGCACTAAAATAGGACACGCCAAAGAAAGAGAAAAAAGAAAAGTGATTAAACATATTAAGCCTTTTACTATTTTAAATTGTAGAAATTTTGCACATAGTTAAATTCCGGGTCACTTGGAGCTTGAGACTCAGGCCAAGGGACCTCTTGGTTTCTCCACAGGCCAATCCTGATCATCTCCTGGTCACCGAATATCCTTCAAAGGGATCAGATGCAATGTGACCTGTCTTTCTGAATCTTGTTGGTGAAATAAACAAGCTTGGAACGCTTTGGTGTCTTCCAATCCCAACAAAATCAGGATAATCCATCTGCGTAGCTAAAATATCACTTTTGCTGCCACAAATGATGTTCCACTTTAACTGAAGGAATTTTTGAAACAAATTAAGGAATCCTGGGAGAGACGTGAAAGAACAGGAAAGGTCTCCCGTGTTGGAAAGAGAGCTTTATTGTCCCAATGTTTACAGAAACGCCGAAACTTTCCTCCCACCGCCCCAAGATCTATTCATGCTTCTTATGCAATGCTGTTTTAGAAATGAAACATTACCTACTGGACAATTTTTTTCCTCACGTTTTCCTATCAAGGGGGGAACCACAAAAGTATCAATACCTTGGTTCTGCTCACACCTCCCAGCCATCAAAGACTAACAAGGAGGCACCTCCAAGTGAAGGAGATCACAGCAGGACTTGCAAATAATGCTGGAGATCCTGTGCTCAAAACCACCATCCCTTTTCTCCTCAACTCAGTAGTCCTATAGCTCTTCTTGATGAAGGTCACCTGCAAGGCGGAACAGCCTTTACATCTGAAATTTTACACTGCTTTTGTCATTGCCTCAAACTCCTCCAAAACACTTGCTATTCATATTCATTTGCATGTCTCATTCACAATTTGAGCAGACATGCTTGGTTCAATGAATTGTTAGGAAAAGATAAAACGCTGAACCCTATGGAATTGTTAGGAAAAGATAAACGATTTCTCTTTCCTCTTGTTTTCCCCTTGTATGAGGAGCCGCAATCTCTAACTATAGCCTAAGTGCTCTTATCCCAAAGAGATTCTGCCTGGGAAATTTTGGGTGGAAAATCTTGAGGATACCCAGGGAGAAGAAGGCTGGGACTCTGCATGTGGCATTTCTATCATTTATTATTGATAAAAATGGAGAGAACCCTCCTAAAAAGATTTTTGCTGAATTGCACCATTTCGGCAGAAATAAATATCCAGCTACTTCTGCTGCTGATGGCCAGCCAGATAGCCATTATCAAACTAATATGTTCCAATTTTTTCTTTCCTCCTTCCCATCTAATACTATGGCATATTTGATGACAAAAACAATCAAGCAAATTCTTTGTAGTCAAATAAGAGTCAATTTCTCAGCTGGACTTAAAATTCAAGCCTTCTCTACACTCATCACTTTAGGCCATCACTCATCACTTTAGGATAAGGGTGCAATAAGGGTGGAATGTTTCCTGAAGCACCGTCCACACTCAAGGCACTTAAATGTTTTCTCCCCTGTGTGTATAAGGACATGATTTATAAGGCTATCCTTAGTACTGAAATCTTTCCCAGTCTGGACACTTGTATGGTTTCTCTCCTGTGTGAGTTCTCTGGTGTCTCAACAGCTCAAAATTCCAAAGGAAGCTTTTCACACAATCTGGACACTGATATGGTTTTTTCCCTAGAGTGAATCCTCTGGTGTATCTGGAATTGTAACTGAAACTTTTCCCACAACCAGGACATTCAAAGGGTTTCTCTCCTGTGTGAGTTCTCTGGTGTTTCACCAGGTTGGAATTCTGACTGAAACTTTTCCCACAACCAGGACATTCAAATGGTTTCTCTCCTGTGTGTGTGTCCTCTGGTGTATCACCAGCTCATAATTCTCACTGAAACGTTTCCCACAATCTGGACATTCCAAATGGTTTCTCTCCTGTATGAGTCCTCTGCTGTGTCACCAGCTTATAATTCCAACTGAAACTTTCCCCACAATCAGTACATTCAAAGGGTTTCTATCCCGCATGAGTTCTCTGGTGTGCCAGCAGGCTGGAATTGTAACTGAAATCTTTCCCACAGAAAGGACATTCAAATGTATTTTTTCCCCATGTGAGTTCTCTAGTATCTCATGAGCGGCAATTCAGACTAAAACCTTTCCCACAGATAGGGCATTCAAAGGGTTTCTCTCCTGTGTTGTCTTGTAAGGTGGTAATTTCCAATGAAACTTTCACACCATCTGGACACTCTTATGTGATAGGTGTCCTGTGATGTATCACCATGTTGCCATGCTCGCTAAAATATTCACCACATCGGAAGCACTCGTATGGCTTCTCCCCTATATGGGTTGTTCCATGAACCACAAGGGAGCTGTTCTGACTAAATCTTTTGTCATATTCAGATAATTTGTATGGCTTTTCTCCAGTTTAGATCTTGCGTAATCAGCTATGATTTGCAATCTGTGCTTTTCCTACAATAAGCAGATCTATGGAGCTTTTCTCCAACTGATATTCTTGAGGTCAAAAGTATAGATGATCCCTTATTCGGTAGTGCTTTGATTCAAGCTGTTCGTTTCTTCCCAGAGCAAGGCCTGCATCATTGTTTGCCCTATGCACTGTGCCCAATAAGACTTTTTCCTCCCCGCTAACTTCCAGATATTTCAGTTTTTTTCTGAATGAAAAATAATATTCCTTGATCTTTCATGCAATGTATCCTTGAGTTTCGTATACTCTCCTTTTTCCCGCTCAAAATCTCATGTTAGATTTCTCTCTTTTGTCTATCAGCTGCTGGAGAAGGAAAATTGTGTGGTTTTCTGAAGAAAATTGAATATATTTTGATTTCTGGATCAATTTTATTTCCTTTTCAACGTTGCTTGTTATTCTCAGTTGTCCAGAGTGTTCTTATTGCCATCCTCTTTCTCTACAAGTTTCAAAGAAAAGTGTAACTTTAATTGTGTATAAAATGGTTGGAGAAGATGTGAAAAAAAATACATCACAGTGAAAAAGAAACATGTCACATGCTAGAATAACCTCTTACATTAATTATGATTCATTTGATACATGGAAGACTACCAAGATATCTATTCAACCATGAAATTATGTTGTTGACTTGGGTCAATCACAAATTCTTAGCACTGCAAAGGGTTATCATCAAATATATCTGGATGTACTGGGGATAGATTATATAATTGTAGATGTATACATTCAGAAAGAAATGTCAGAGTATATTCATGAACTGGAATAAAGCTTAGTAACAAGGTCAACCAATCAGAGGTGAATTGGGGGCTGAAACTTAAAGAGAGAATCTGGACGTGGTTTATCTCTGTTCTGTGCTCAGCTCTAAAGTGAAAGAAAAACTAACTTGCTTGTGTTTTTTGCTTATGTTACGTTGAGAGAAACTACAAATGGTATTGTAAACTTTACCCATTTATTTTATATAAAAAGAAGTTTAATGAATCCTGCTGAGTCAGTCATCTGTGTGTTTTCTGGACTTGAATTTCTGCTGCAAACTCTAACAAGAAATATGGCTACAAAAACCAAATGAATATATGTGGAAGCAAATGAATATATGTGGAAGCTCCATGAGTTTTCAGCCTGACAAAATGTCCCAAAATGGTTACAGTCAAACCTTCTGAGCTAAATTTAGAGATGTGGGGCTTTAACTGATGAAATGTTGCCTAAAGCCTCTGCAAGTTTTGAAGCACCAGTTTTGCTCATGAAAGTCCTCAGCTGCAAATAAAGAGTAGAAAATACTGCCTATAGTCTGGTGACATCCCAATTCAAGCAGTCCTGAGTTACTGAGTGCAATTGGGACTGGCTTCTGTGTCACTAAGCAGCCGGTCCTGAAGCCTGATGCCACATGACCGTGCCAATTTACATCTGTTCCTCTGCCATTGTTAAGCAAATCCCTGTGGGTTCTTAAAGGCAATTTTACAAACTGCAACTTGCAATTTCCTGCCAGCATTCCCACTAATTTTGCGTGTCAGAATCTAGCTCACAATTAGGGATCCTGAATGTAAGATGCTGCAGCCATCATAAATGTGCAACGGTTGGTAGAACCCAAGTCGGTGTCTCTCCTCTTCCTGCAACTTCATAACCACAGGAAGTGCTGACTTATTCAGGTCCCTGATGAACACAGATTTCTGGACCAGGTGTACACCTGCTTTTATAGTGTCACTGTAACTTTAAAGGCTCAAGGAACAAATGGTAAGCGAGGACTACTTATACAACTGAACACCCCAAGGTTCTCAATAGCTTTTTTTTTTTTTTAAAAAAAGGAACAGTTTGAACCTGGTTAATACATGGATGCGGCACCAATAGAAAATACCGTGCTTATTGGCAAGACATGGAAGTTAAAAAAAACAAAGATCCCAGAAAAAGACTAGTGGCAGAATCAGTCCAATTGTGTTGCCAAGAGTCCATAACAGATTAAGTTATGAGTTGTAACGGACCTTGGAGGTCTTCTAGTCCAATCTCCTTCACATATGCCTTATATCATTCCGGACAAATGGCTGACCAATCTTGTCTTAAAGCACGGGGGTCGAACTTGCCATGTCACGTTGCCATCACATGACATTTCATGACGTTTTCCCACTTTGCGGAGCTGGGGTAGGCGTGGCCTGCATGTGATTTATCTGGCCCGCAGGCCGCCAGTTTGACAGCCTTGTCTTATATTCCCTGTCCTTAAATTCCATTAGATTCCTAACTTTGTCGTCCAAAAGGTAGAAGAGGGAACTAGGGGTCTCCTATAGTGATCTAAATTCTTCCTGGCAGAGATGAAATTATAGAGGGGGTGGTGGTTTGAAATTGCTGGTAATTTGGAGGAGAGTGACCATGTCATACTGGAATTCGATATAAGGCAGACACAAGCCATAGAGCAAAGTAAAACGAACGTCTTAGACCAGTGGTTCCCAAAGTGGGCAGTACTGCCCCCGGGGGGGCGGTGGGATGCCTTAGGGGGACGCTGAGAGGCAAAGGGGGCTGGCAGGGGGCGCTGTAGGGCACAATTTAGGGGTGAAAAAAAATCCCGCTGCTGCCGTGTTCGAGGCGAGGCCCCGCAGGATCATCCCATTGACTTGCACGCTCTGGTGCAAGGAGCTCAACGGGGTGATCCCGCAGGGCCTTGCCCCGAATGCAGCGTTGGGAAAGAAGAGCAAAGACAGAGTGGCCTTGCTCTCCTTTTCAAACACCCCGCCGCCACCGTGTTCGGAGCGAGGCCCTGCAGGTCCACCCCATTGAGCCTCTTGCACCGGAGGCACCTGCCCAAGCAAGTCCGAATAGAGCGGTGCACGAAGTCAATGGGGTGAGCCTGAGAGAGGGAAAGAGAAAGGAAAGAGAGAGAGAGAGAAAGAGAAGGAAGAAGAGAAAGAGAAAAGGGAAAGAAAGAAAAAGGGATAAAGAAGAAGGGAGGGAGGGAGGAGAAAGATAATGAGATATCTATTCTAGTCCAATCACCTGCTCCAGCAGAGTTAAAAGGGAGTGTGTGTGTGTTGTGTGTGTGTGTGTTCTCTTTGTAATTTACCAATACATTTTAGTTTTTCCTTCTTCAGAATTGGCACTGTAACACATTGGGGAAAAGTAATTTTTTAGGGTGGAGATCTGGTCCAATGGATCCTGTTTAAAGCCTCAACAAAATGTGAGAGCTTCCTGATAGTCTTGGCCAGGGGTCCCCAACCACCGGGCCCCAGACCGGTACCGGTCCGTGGAACATTTTCTACCGGGCCGCCAATTTGCTGGGCACCGCCATCTTGTTTCAATGAGAAAGTGCTTCCGGGTGAACTTTTTCGGTTGGAAAGCGGCGTTTGGGTCCTGAAAGAATCCTCGCGCCTTAGTTTCATTGAAGGGGGGGGCGGCGGCTTCAAACGAAACTAAGGCGTGAAGATTCTTTCAGCACCCAAGGCAAGGCGAGCCGAGCAACCATCCCGAAGCCGCCCTGAAGCCCATCGACAAAGGTACAAAGGAGGAGTTGAAGGTGGCGAGGAGAAGTGGGGGGCGGCTGGCTGGCTGGTCGCTCAGCTCGCCTTGCCTTGTCATGTGTGCTGATGCCGATACCGCGCCGCGGATCATTTTGTGATGCCGGTATCGGGCCGTGGCACAAAAAAGGTTGGGGGGCCACTGGTCTTGGCCATGTTTCATCCACAAAACCTTTAATTAATAGAAGCCAAAGATATTTCAATGTGCTGGCAAAGATGTTTCAGTGTGGAAAAGGGCCTCAAAACTAGGCCTCATTTCAATCTGATGCAACAGGTCTCTCTCTCTCCCTCTCTCCCCTCCCTCCTCCATACCTCCATCCCTCCTTTCTTTGTCCCTTTTTCTTTCCGTTTTCTCTTTCTTTTCTTCCTTCTCTCTTTCTTTCTTTTTCTCTCTCTCTCTTTCCCTCTCCCAGGCTCACCCCATTGATTTGGTGCACCGCTCTGCTCGGACTTGCTTGGGCAGGTCCCTCCAGTGCAGCGGGCTCAATGGGGTGGACCTGCAGTGCTGGCACCTAGAATGCGGCAGTGGCGGCATGTTTGAAAAGTAGAGCAAAGCCAGAGGTCAGTAATTTTTGCTGCAAAGAATCACAAAAGCTTCTGGGTTGTGCACAAGAAGGGACAGACATGTCAATGCAATTCAGCAACATAAAATAAAGAAGTACAAATAAAACAAATCAACAAGAATTGGCAAAGCATCTCTGATTAGATTTTATTCACTACTAGAATCTAATCAGAGTTGCTTTGCTGATTCTAGTCCAATGACCTACTCCAGCACGGTTGGAAGGGAGTATGTGTATATGTGTTTGTTTGCATGACTGTCAAAACTCCAAAAACAGGTCAAGTAGTTCTGGAGAGGCCAGTCATAAATTAGAAAACTTGCTAAGCAATCAGCCATTAAGTGAGGACCACTTGTATTTGGTTTGCCAGTCACCACACCACACCACCCAGTCATGTGACCAGCAAGCCACGCCACCAGTCACGTGACCAGTGAGCCACACCCACCCAGTCAGGTGACCAGCAAGTCACGCCCACCCAGTCAGGTGACCAGCAAGTCACACCCTCAAATTAGGCCACACCCACAGAAATTTGAATCTCTCCCCTGGGTGGGGGGGCACTGAGGATGAGTTTGTAGCACCAAGGGGGCGATGGACCGAAAAAGTTTGGGAACCACTGTCTTAGACTTTAAAACAGTTGATTTTAACAAACCAAGAGACAGCTTGGGAAGGATTCCATGGATGAAAATCTTAAAGGGGAAAACAACTCAAGAAGTTTGAGAAACTCTGGCTGCCTAAACCGAGGGATAGAATCAAGATCACATGATGTATTAGTGCCAATTTATAATCCTTTGGTTAAGATCACATTTGGATCACAACTGCAACCAGTTTTCATCAACACAATATTAAAAAGGCGTATAAAAAAGCACAGAGAAGAGCAATAGGGATAATTAATGGGCTGGAGGCTAAACCATATAAAGGAGGGTTACAGGAATCGGTATGTCTAGTCTAGTGAAAGAAAAGACTAGGGGGTCACATAGTAGCAGTGTTGCAATACTTGAGGAGGGGTCAACTTATTTTCCAAAGCACCAGAAAGCAAAACAAGAACAAATGGATGGAAACTAATCAAAGGAGAGAAGCAACCTACAACTAAGGAAACATTTCCTCACAGTGAGAACAATTAGCCAGTGGAACAGAATGGCTGCAGTTTTCTGCTGCCTGGATGATTTAAAAAGTTTCTTTTGAGTTAAGGTTGGTTCTTCGGGAATAGCCTCCCTCCAGAGGCTGTGAGTGTTCCTTCACTGGTGGCTTTGAAACAAAGACGGGACAGCCATTGGTCTGAAATGATTATTAAGACCTCCAAGGTTCTTTGCAGCTGTGTTACTCTGTCACAAGCCTCCAGTGATGGGAAGCCCCCACAATCTCTGGAGGGAATCCATTCCCAAAGGATCCACCTTCAACTTGAAAGAGGCTTTTTAAATCTTACCCCCCAGCAGAAAATTGCAGCCACCAAGTTTCACAGCGTGCAGCCCCAGCGGGCTCCGATCTGGGGAGAGAAAGAACCTGCAGCAGCAGCAGCAGCAGCAACTGACACGCTTCAGCCCAGTTGCTTCTCTGCTTCCAGGCCGTGGAGGGAACCGAATCTGCTCTCGGACTCTCCCCGCACCTGAGGTCCCCAACTCACTTACCAGCTGCTGCTTCGATCCGTGGAAGAGCACCGAAGCCGCTCTGCCCACCACCTTCCTCCCATGAGCCATCCGGAAGAGGAAGCTCGGCGAACTGGACTTTCTTCTACTCTTCCCCTCGCCTTCCAACCTTTCTAGCAGTACAGTACTCGATGGTTTTAAACTCGTTTAAGCCCAACTACAGAAACCTCCGGCTGTGCTGTCGGTTTTGTAGGCGCAAATGTTGCCTACTAATCTCCAGATAGGCAGAAAAACACGCTTGTCCCGTCTCCACCTAAGGCGCTTGCAACATATTTCCACTGATTAAAGGCTATTAAGTCGTTTTTGACTTCGAGCAACCGACCTTTTGCAATTGAGCCAAGTGAAACAGTGAAATGGGATGGGATCTTAACGAAGATTGGTTATGAGCTCAGCCCTAAAAGTTGATGTTTTGACAGAATCAGCTTTTTTAGGGGTGACTCTCAGTGAAGATCAAAGATCTCTACATCCCAAAACTTTAAAGCTGATTTCCTGTGGCTCCCAAGCAGAGGTGGTATTCAGCAGGGTCTGACCACTTCTGGAGAACCCGTAGTGGAAAGTTTGAGTAGTTCAGAGAACGGGCAAATACCATCTCTTACTTGAGATTTTACAATATCCTTCCCCTGCCACGTCTACAGAACCGATAGTTTAAAAAAATTGACTCCCACCGAGTCCCAAGATTTTAGGACATGGCAGTAGCATCAGGTCAAAACACGCCAAGGCAGTGCTATTGCTAAGGTTTATAAACTGTAATTAACTTGGGGGATGAGTATGTAAAGCTTTTTATGATTCAGTGGGCAAAGAACTTTGGATGTAATATAATGCTTCAAACAATGGGAGAATGTGTGGATGAAAACTCTAAAATTCACATCAAACTATCAGAAAACTTCTAAAAGATCACATACTGTGTGTATCTAGCACTGGACATATTGTCCAGAATGTTTAAAGGCACCTCAAATAAATGTTGGAAATATAAAGAGTTTTTTTAATCATTATGGTAGGCACATGACAAAACAAATATTGAAGCATTGTTCCTCTGCCATTGTTAAGCAAATCACTGTGGGTTGTGCAAGGCAATTTCACATTTCAACCTGCAACTTCCTGCTGGTATCCCCACTGGTTTTGCTTCTCAGAAGTTAGGTGGGGATCCTGAAGATGGGATGCTGCGACCGTCATAAATGTGCACTGGTTGGCAGAACCCTAATTGGTCCCACACCTTTTCCTGCACCTTCATAAACCACAGGAGCTGCAGACGTGGTCACTGAGCAAGTGCCAGATTTGGGGATCAGGTGTACATCTGCTTACACAGTGCCATTGTAACTTTGAAGGCTCGGGAAACAAATGGTAAGCGAGGACTACCTATACAAACTGAACATCACAAAAGGTCCTCAAGAGCTATTATTTGGGTGCAACTGGTTAATACATGGATGGGCACCAATAGGAAATACAATGCTTTTTGGCTAGACACAAAAGTAAGAAAAACAATCATCTCAGAAAAAACAGTGGCAGATCAGTCCGAGATTTTTTTTAATTTTTTAAAATTTTTATAACAAAAACAAATAAAACCATCTTTCAATGACACAGTGTATCGACTGAGTACATATATCTTGTGCACATAATATTTGTATACATTTCTTACTGAGTTTACATTCATATTATAACCTATTCAGCATTATAGTATATCATTATTATAGTGTCATTTAATTTCCTTGCTTTATTTTAGTCCGAGAACGTTGCCAAAACAATAGCAAATCCATAACAGAACAACAGAGCTGGAAGGGATCTTCTAGTTTTATCCCTTGCTTGAGCAGGAAGCCCTGGAGAAGCTAATAACTTTGTCATCCAAAAGATGAGGATGGAATAAGAGGATCAGCTATACTGGACTTGATACTTACTAACAGAAAAGAAATGAAAGAACAACAAACAGCTGGAGGCTAAAACATAAGAAGGGGGGCTCTGGGTTCAACTCCTTCTCCAGAGCATCTGAAGGCAAAACAAGAAACAATGGATGGAAACGAATCAGGGAGAGAAATAACCTGGAAACAAAGACACATTTCCTGACTGTGAGAACAATAAACTAGTGAAACTGTTTGACTTGAGAAGTTGTAAATGCTCCAACACTGAAAAATTTTAAGAAGAGATTGGATAACCATTTATCTGAAATTATATAAAGTCTCCTGCTTCAGCAGGGGGTTGGACTAGATGACCTCCAATGTTCCATCCAACCCTGTAATTCTACATTGTAGAATCTGGTTGCTTCTCTGCTTCCACACCATAGAGGAAACCAAACAGCCTTACTTGCTCCTGGTCTCTCCTCTGACCTGTCCTCAACTCACCTTCCAGGTATTGTTTCAATCAGAGGTGGGTATTCAGCAGGTTCTGACCAGTTCTGGAGAACGTGGGTATTCAGCAGGTTCTGACCAGTTCTGGAGAACCGGTAGCGGAAATTTTGAGTTGCTCGGAGAACGGGCAAATACCACCTCTGATTGGCCCCACCCCAATCTATTCTCCGCCTCCCGAGTCCCAGCTGATCGGCTGGGTCTTCTTTGGTTGGCCTGCACAGGAGAACGGAGTTGGAAAGCAGGTGAGTGGAGTGGGGAGGGAATGGGGATTTTACAGTAACCTTCTCCTGCCACGCCCACCAGCCAAGCCACGCCCACAGAACTGGTAGTAAAAAATTTTGAATCCCACCACTGGTTTCAACCCTGGGAGGAGCATGAGTTTTTGATCAGTGTCCCTCTGACACTTCTTTTTTTATTTATTTTATTTTTAAAAACAAAATTACAAATCTCTATTTACATTAACAGCATTGTGTCTTTAGTAATACATATATTTGCTTTTATACCTATACATCAATTCTTATTTGTATATTCTACCCATTTGGCTGGTTATTTTTTACTGTTCTACCATTGAGAGCATTTTGGCATACTGTGTAACAGTGTGATATGTTGGATGCTCTGCAGTGGATAAGAAGATGCTCCAGAGTTATAAACACAGCACAAAAAAATCATTGGTTGCTCTTTCTTCTTTGGAAGAGATTGCAAAGACCAGACTCCTCTCTAGGACACTAAAACTCTCCACAGACCGCTCTCATCCTGGTCATTCATATTTCGAACTGTTACCATCAGGGAGGTGTTATAGGTGTCTTAAAATGAGGACTAATAGACTGAGAGTTTCTTTTCCAAGGCAATAATTGTCTCAAATCAAACAGCGCATTTGTGATCTAGTCCTATGTATACAGTGGCATTTTTAAACCGTTTAACTTACTAAATGTTTTAGATAGGTTTTAGACTAGGTTTTTTATTTTTATTATTATTATTATTTTTAATTATTTTAATTTTTAAATACTTGTGGTGTGATTGTGATGTGGTGTTTGGGGCACTGTGCTGGAGTAGCTTTCAAATTTCATTGTATTCGTGGAAGTGACTCTGGACCCAGTTGACCTTTTCTATTCTTTATTTTCTTCTAGGATTGAGCAGTGGAGAAACCACAGCAGCCTTACTTATAGCCAGCTGCTCGCGGCTCGCAGACAATGATGGCTCTTCAAATCTCCCGTCACCACGTGTCTCCTCCAGTTCCTCCCATCCTCGGTGTTTACCCTGTATGACCGGGGCCATTATTTGGATTCTTTTTGCCAGTATCCACAATGGTTCCCCCGTGAAGTTCTTTGCATAAACTAGATCCCATTTTGAATGTGTGGCACTTACTGGAGGAGTCTGCTGGCTTTTCTGGGCTATATGTGGGGTGTAGTCTGTCTAGGTTTGATCTTAGTTTCCTTCCCATTAATAATTCTGCTGGGGGTTTATTTGTTGTGGTGTTGGGTGTCATGTGTTGTATACTTAGTAGTTTGTCTATCTTTTCTTGTATATCCCCAGGTCCCAATTTGTGTAGTGTTTCCTTTGCGTAACGGACCATGTGTTCTGCCCGTCCGTTCATGGCTGGATGTCCTGGCGCTGTTAGTGCATGCTTATTCCTTGTTCTGCTAGGAACCCTTGAATGTTGTTGCTGTGAATTGTGGTCCGTTGTTGGATACAATTAAATCCGGCAAACCATGTGTTGCAAAAAGTTTCCTTAGTTGTCTAATTACAGCTTCTGTTGTGGTTGAGTGCATGATGCTTACCTCTAGCCAATTTGAGTAAGCATCTATGACTATTAAGAATGTGTGTCCTTTAGTTGGTCCTGCAAAATCAATGTGTATTCTAGACCATGGTCCCCTAGGTGTTTCCCATTCGTGTATAGGTGCAGAGGGGGGTGTAGGTCTAGATTCCTGGCAGCATTTGCACCTTGATACCCAGTCCCCTATATCTTTATCCATCCCTGGGCATCCTAGCCAGGGATTTCATTCTGACAATGCCCAGGTGACCCACATGTAATAATGCAAGTATTCGTTTCCTTAAATTTTTCGGTATAACTACCCTATCCCCCCATAGTATACATCCCTTTAAAATCGATAGTTCTGTTTGCCTATTTTGAAATGGTTTGGCAGTCTCATTGCTTGCAGTCTCTGGCCAACCTTTACCTACCCAATTTAAAATTTGCGCCAGGTTTCTGTCTCTTGCGGTTTCCATAGCAAAGTCAGTTGCTGTTATGGGTGGGTTTTCCAATGTCTCGATTTGAAGGGTTGATGTGGTTGGTGCAGGATCGTCGTCTAAGTTAGGTAGGGGGCAATGGCTCAGAGCATCAGCATGTGTTATGTTCTTTCCTGGTCTGTAGATTAAATTGTAGTTATAGGCAGCTAGGAATTCAGACCACCTCGTCATTCATGGTGACAGTATGTTAGGTGTAGCTTTGTTTCCTGCAAGGATTTCTAGGAGAGGTTTATGGTCTGTGACAAGTGAAAAAGTTCTGCTGTAGATATACTCATGGAAACGTTTTATTCCAGTTATTGCGGCCAATGCTTCTTTGTCTAGTTGGCTGTAATTCCGCTCCAGTTTAGATAAGAGTTTTTGAGTAGAATGCGATAGGTGCTTCTCTTCCATCAGGTAATACATGGCTGAGTATGGCACCAACACCGAATGGTGATGCATTGCATGTTAATGTTATTGGAAGTGTCTTGCTATATTAGCACACAGTCTGATGTAAGTTTTTTATTTCCTGGAATGCTATTTCTTCTCGTCACCCCCAGGCCCAGGTGGCTTTCTTGTGACCATTGTTCTGCTATCGTTGCTTTCTGTGGCAAGAATACATTGTAAAAGTTAATAAGTCCCCAAAAAGCTTGCAAGTCTGTTTTATTATTGGGTCTGGGAGCTTCCTTTATTGCTCTGATTTTGTTTTCAGTGGGGTGGATCCCTTCTTTGTCTATAAGATATCCCAGGAATTTCACTTTGTTGTGGCTAATTGGCACTTCTCCTTTTTCACTTTAAGTCCCGCCTCTTTAAATTTTTTTAAGACCTCCCTTAGGCAGTCTTTTGTCCTTTGTCCTTGGCTGATACTAATACATCATCAAAGTATGGTACCACCCCCTTTATTCCTTGCAATAAGGCACTCTATTAAGCTCTGGAATACCCCTGGGGCCACGCTAACTCCGAATTGCAGTCTGTTACATTTGAATGCCCCACTGTGTGTCACAATTATTTGTGCTTCTGCTGTTTCTGGGTCAACTGGTAACTGTTGGTAGGCTTGAGCAAGGTCCAGTTTTGTGAAAATTTTACCTCCCCCTATAGAATGTAATAGGTGCTGTACCACCAGGACCGGATATGCGCTTTGTTGTAGTGCATGGTTAAGGGTTGCTTTGTAGTCCCCGCAAATACGTACTGACCCATCTGTTTTAATAGGGTTACAATTGAGGTTTCCCACCTTGCGTGGTCTGTTGGTTCTAAAAACCCTTGTGCGATAAGCTTATCTAATTGTTCATCAATTTTTGGTTTTGCCTCGCCTTTAGTCTTATAGGGGCTATATTTAGATTTAGATTAAATGAAATAGGGGACTCCCGGTATTTGCCCAGTTCACCGTTGAAGAGGTCCTGAAATTCTTTTATCAGGTCCTCTTTCCGGTCTGTCTCAGTAATGTTGTTTATTCCGGTTACTTCGATTCCTAATGGTGCAAACCATTTGAGTCCCAATAGGCTGGGTCAATCCCAGTTGACTATTGTTAGTGGAAGGACTTTAGTGTGTTTTTTGAATTTAACTTTGAAATATCTGGTACCTACTACAGGAATTGTTTCCCTGGTAGTCCTTTAGTGTGAGCTTTTGTATTTCAAGTTCTCCCTTGTTTACATCAGGTATTACTCCTTTTATGGTATTCCATGATACCATTGATAAATATGAGCCTGAGTCCTCTTCAATCTTGCATGGCTGGCCTTCTATGGTGACTTGTACATGTACCTTTTTTGCATTGGTTGTATTGGAGTGCCCAATAGTCACTGTTTGGGTGTGTTTCCTCTTTTCTGTTGTTTATTTCTTTTCCTCGCCTGTTTCTGTTCTCTTGACTCCAACGGCTCCGAGCCAATTGAACTATTGGGGGTGGGAACGTTGCCATCACGTATATATGATTTACATGCCCATTTTCTCAGATTCAGAATTCTTTTGTTGCTACCACTTGATTTCCAGTAAAAGATATATTTTCTCTAATTAATGGAGTCTAAGAATTTCTTTCTTGGATTTTGAATGGAGCACCAGCTGACACCTCACCACTCTCACTACGTCTCCCTGTGTGCACTCATTCTCATAATGGGGAATTACCTCAACACATGCACATGCCTCCCAGCTGATTTTCGGCATGTTTGAGGCTGTTCTCTCCCTCCTGGAGGCTGAGGAAAACCTCTGCAGCCTTGGAGGCCAAAAAACGGGCTGTCTGGTATTACCGGAAGTGTCCGTTTTCAGCCTCCAGAAGGCTTCTGCAGCCCGGGGGAGGACATTTTTGCCCTCCCCGGAGGCTCAAGGGAAGCCTCTGGAGACTTGGGAGGCTGAAAAAGGGCCCATTTCGGCACTTCCGGTATTTCCGAAAGGCCAGTTTTTTGGCCTCCCAAAGCTCTAGAGGTTTCCCTCAAGCCCCCAGGAAGGCAAAAACGGTCTCCAACAGACTGAAAATTAGCTAGGAGGCACACACATGCGCACTGCAGGTACGTTTGGCTGGGACTCATGTGCCCGCACAAATGCCTCTGTATGCCACCATTGGATCTAAACCATCCCGAAGATACAACAAAGTCCCTAGTAGATCCAGGAGAAGCTCTTTTTGCCAGTGGCAAAGAGGCAGCCATTAAAGCTGCTGAAGTTGGAACAGCTCCGAAACGAAAGAGAACGGAAGTGTGCTAGTTTGGTGAGAACTTTTTCTTTACTTTAAGATTTGAAAGAACACCCTAAGGAAAAGAACGAACCTGTAAAAGTTTTGACAGAAGTGATTAAGCAGCTTTTTCAAACAGGAATGCCAAAGTAATTTTTTTTTTCTCATTGCTGGATTTTCTACACGATTTTATATTTTGAAACTGGACTGTTTTTTTTTTTCCTTCACCTATTCTTTCTCTCCTTTTTGACTTTATAATATTCTAGGCTAGAGACTCTCTTGTAGTCATCTTTTTAAATATCTTGTTCCCTTTTTAATTAATTTTTGTTATATCTTGTTTGGAAAAGGAGGGGGAAAGTGAAAGCAAAAGAAACTTTGTAACACTGCCAACTAGAGGCTTGAAGATATTCTATCTCTTTTTCTTGACCAGACAAAGCTGAGAAAGAAATGAGGCTCTTTTCAAGGACATTGCTGTTTGATAAGATAGAGGGAAGACCATGGGAGAGTATTATTGCAGGTGCTCTTCTGGGTTTCTATCAATAGCTAAAGTCTGGTGTTGAAGCTTATAGAAAAGAAAAGGTGGTAAGACTCTGGAGAAGAGTTATAAATTTTAACAAAAGCCTTGGATAATCAAACAAGGTGCAGTGTGCTCTTTTTATTTTTTTTTTAAGCTGGGCTATTTCTTACTTTAACAAACCCCCTCTTTACTAGTTTACTTTTTGTAATAGCTATTTGGATTTTTGGCCTTTTGGAACTTGTTTTTGTCTTTCTTTTTGTCTTTTGAAGTCTAATTTTTACATTTGCATTTTATTTTAAAGGGAAAACTTTAGTATTAATTATTTCCTTCCTTTTCTTTTTAAGGGAGTAGTCTCTTTTCTTTTCTCTCTCTCCCTCCCTTGTATTTTTTTCTATTTACCTTCCATATTGTTTTTTTTATTTTTGTGGCTTTCTTTTTTTTCTTATGCATTCTTTTATACCTGAGACCTCTTAATTGGATTAAGGTGTTGAAGAACCTGAATAACTTTTCTTTTCTCTTTTTTAGTTTTTTAGTTTTTTACTTTTCCGCTCTTTTCAGAATTTATCAATTTTTTTTATTTTTTGTGTGTGTTTATGTTCTTTTCTTCCATTTTTGAGTTTTTATTGCTATCTAACCAATCGATTGGATTAAGGTATACAAGAACCTGAAAAATATTATTATTATTATTATTATTATTATTATTATTATTATTATTATTA